>VFFE01007694.1:1076745-1093913 GCA_008921705.1 Burhinus oedicnemus
TATATAACCCCATATATATTTTTGCCTCATAGCAGGTGTTTGATTGATTCCAGTGCAGAGTCATGCTTCTCTTACTATATACTCAATTATTTGCAGAAGTCCACCAGTCTATCCTAGTCGTACTTTTAAAGGTCTTTTTCCTCACTTTCATCACTTCTAAGGGAGATAGGAGGAAGGAAAAAATTGCTATCAGGTTTGTTAGTGCAGCAGAGGATTTTTCTGTTTCTGACCTTTTTCCTGTGCTAGCTGCCAAAGACAAGTTCTAGCAAGTCTAACAGCAGTAACTTCCTAATGTCAGGTCCTACTTTGTGTTCAGATCCCGTGGCATTTTTGTGGATTGGTAAGTAAGGCCAAGTAGACCACCAGACCTTGGTCGCATGGCCCAAAGCAAAAAACTTCTGCCTGATCTCAAGGCAAAAGATTGTTTAACCTGCTGCATGCTGGAAGTACGGCTGTTTGATGGGAATGAGAGGAGGGAAGGGGACCCTTAAAGAAATGTGGCTTTAGGGAAGCCTGAGCCTCTGTTTTTCCAGCAGCTGAGGCTACTGATGAACTTACCACCCTCTGTCACTCATTGATGTGAAGGCTCCTGACCTGTTCTGCCCCCTGAAATGCTGCTGTAACTCCTGCCTGTGGCATTTGGCTCTTTAAATGAAGCTAGCAAAGACTCACAGTCTAAGCTACCGTAGCTTGCTTTCACTGAAAGTGGTCAGAGCCCAAGAGCAGAAGTACCCAAGCCCATTATCCCGCCTTTAGCAGTGGTGCATACAGGATACTTCAGATGCATATAGACTTCACCTCTGCCTTATACTCCTGGCACATCCACTGAGCTTTTGGCAGGCAGCATTTGATAGAATTCCAGGACTTGAAATTGCATTTTCACCGTTGTGTTTAGTAACCCCAGATGAACCTTTCTTCTTTACATTTGTTCATCTGTGTTTTGAACATCCTCGTGATTTGTGCCAGTGAGTTCCACAGTCCAATTTTGCATTGTGCCAAATTATATATATACACACACTTTCTTTTGTTAGTTTTTAATCTGCTGTGTCATAGTCATGTTGGTGTCCTGTACTTTCTTAGGAGAAATAATGAATAACCATTTCCTGTAGACTTTCTCCTTGTCATTCACAGTCATATAGACCTCTGTAGTGTTTCCCCTCGGTTGTCTCTTCCAGTCTGAAGATTCCCGATTTGTCTCGTCCTTCTTGTACAGAAACCATTCCATACCAGTGATAGTCTGTGTCTCCCTGCATTGTATCTTTTCTAGTTCTTCTGCCTTCATTTGAGGTGGGGTGACCAGCCAGATTTAAAATGAGGATGCATCATTTATACAGTGATGTAACAATGTTTTTTTTTCTCTGTTTCTTCATAATTATTCCTAGCTTTCTCTTTGCCATTTTGACTGCTACTGAGCCAACGGCCCACAGAGGGTTATCCACAGTGACTGCAAGGTCTCTGTCCTGGGTGGAACAGAGCAATTTAGAGTCTATTCTTGTGTATGTATAGTTAGGACTGTGTTATCCCTGTGAGCACCACTTTACATTATATCAACATTGAATACCATTTCCCTTTTATTGTGCACTCAGAATTTGTAATATCCTTCTGCAGTTCTTTGCAGCTGGTTTTACTTCGGCTGTCCTCTTTTCCTTTTAATTTTTGTTGATAAACTTTGTCATGTCACTAATCACTCCCACTTTGCAAACAGCACAGATCCTTGTGGGACCCTGCTGGTAACCTTCCTCCATTGTGAAAAATGGCTGTGTATTTACACATTGTTTCCTATCTTTTAATCAATTATGAAAAGTTGTGTAGGACTTTGCCTCTTAATCCTTACCATCTTAGCTTCTGCCAGAGCTTTGATCGGGGACCTTCTCAAAGGCTTTTTTCGAAATCCAGATTCACTCCCCTCCAAGCTAAATCACTGTTTCCCATGTGCTTCCTAACTCTTCCAGTGAATGCTAGGAGGTTTGGGAGGCAGGACTTCCCTCAACAAAAGACAAGTTGATTCTTCACAGATGTATCTTGTATATGTATTGGATTTGTTCTAATCAATATTTATAGCTTCAGTGAATTTGTCAGCTGTAGCAGCAGTCGTGCAATTCCCCAGGCCCTTGCCTTAGGGGAGTTTCCATGTGGTGCTTTTGCCAGCGTGCTAAGGGGCAGCAAGTGTGGCCGTGGACAGTGGCAAGCAGCTGGAAGCCGGCCACCTCTTCAGCCACTACAGCTGTGGGCAGTGAACTAAGTCCTGGGAAAGCCCCTTCACCCCTGCTGTTTAATCTACGTGAAGCACTGGTATTCCACTGTTGGTTTTTTCCCCCTCCTGTTTTAATCCTAAAAACAAAAAAGCTGGGGGGCGGGGAAGTGTTGAAGAGTTGCCTCTGTGCCAGATACACGTTCTTGTTTTCTTTGCTTCCCGTTGATGAAGGTGTAGGGGCTATTTTGAGATGATGCGCAAAGGAGAGTAATTTGAATTCTTATTTTAGTTTGGAAAACTAACCATAGCTGCTTCAAGGATAGAAAGTTAAACCTCTTTTCAGGTACCATGTGGGTTTTATTTCCTTCATCTCCATTTCCTCCATCATTTCATTGACAGAACTTCATGGTTTGTTTTCAAACTGCAATTCCTTAAGTACTTTATGGTTCTTGCATTTAGAAATGGTCTCTCGTATATAAATGTCATAATATACTTGTGTCAGTACTGTAATGTGGCATCAAAAATCAGATGCTTAATAAAGAAATTTGAGATCTTTAAGTCTTTATTCCTTAAAAAGAAGACGCTAAGGTAGAATTCATGGGGCAGTCAGACTGTTCAAGAAAATAACCATAAATACTTTACTGCATGAAGGTGATTCTTATTCTCTCCTTTGCATGATTTACTGTGGAAAGAAAGATCAGAACTTTGGAATGGGATTGTCTGTACAGTCCAGAGAAGTTCTTGGAGGGTCTGTTCTTGCTGACTCATAATACAAAAATAAGTCAGCATTTAAAGAAAAAAGAAATTGCACATTCAAAGGCAATAAAAGGGCATTAAATAATTCTTGCATTGAGTGCTACTTTAGGCTGTGGAGCTCATTGGCAGATGAAAGTTCTCAAGAATTTATTGAGGGTCCAGAGAGATGGTGGAACACAAGAGCAGTCTGTAGTGTTGAGAATTTTAGAAGAGATTCTTCCTCTGCATCAGAGATTAAGGTCAGCCCAAAATACTAAGAATCAGAATGAAGGCTTGGAGAGAGGAGAGTGGTAAAATGCTTAAATAAATATAGACAAGGCACATAAACCAGTTTGTTCTTACCACATTAGATAGGGTGAGGAAAAAACTTCTCATAAACACCATGCTTCTGCAGTGTTTATACTTCCAAGAAATATAAATGTCAGTCAGTTGGTGCTGAGGAGGAAAATAACCAGCTACATGAATACCCATATGTTCTCTATAAGCCAGAGCCAGCTTTTCAGGACAAAACATTCATAGATATATGTATAGGATGCACTGCTTAGCTGTTGTAAGTCTGGCTCATTGTCCTAAGGCTATTTTCTTGAAGGAAATCCTGGCCTTCTTTCAGTTAGACAAGTGCAGCAATCTCCCCTTCGCACCCAAAAGGCAAGAACAGGACTGCAAATTATCTACAATTAAAATCACTGCAAGCTTTGCTTACTTGCTTTACTGTATGTTTCTAATCAGGAGAGACAGTTATTGTCTCTCAGGCAGAGGTCAAGACTTGAATCATATTAATTCTGAGCAGTCTAAAATCTGAAACCAGATAAGAACTGTGTAAACTTCACAAACATTTTAATTACTCTTAATTGTGCATGTTTGTGCAAAAGGTACAGACTCACAGGAAGCAAGAAAATACAATATCTGGGGTTCCCCACCTCACACCATGGGTGTGTGTTTTCTCCTCACAGTAGCCTGAGCTTAGGGAAGAGGAGGATTTCAGCCTAAACACCAAATTTTCTTGACATCGCTAAAGAGGCTGTCGGAGCAGATCTGTCTGCATCCCGTGAGCCAATTCAAGAGTCCACTTGTTGGTCCCTCGCAGCTTAGTTCTTGTGGTGTTTCATGCTGAAAGCCTTTGATGCTTGTACCAACATAGCTGCAGTGGATTAAGGAACGTTTTAACAGAGGAGAAATTTTACCAGCTCGTTCTGTATCACCTCAGTGGGACTGAAACATTAGATGAACCTCACATTCCTCCCAGTTCCCTTTCACGTTGCATCACACCTTCTCTGTGTGAATGATACCGTTGCCTTCTGCTCTTGTAATGGTGGAGGTAAGCAAAGCATAGTTGAGTCGATGACTTTAATGAATTGTCATTGCGGTGCAATGCAGGTTCTGGGTTGACCAATGTTAAAACAGAAGAGATATCTGAAGTGAAGATGGATGCGGAGTTCCGGCATGACTCAGGATATGAAGTTCATCATCAAAAGCTGGTGAGTGAACAAACAATGCTTTCCACACATGTGTTTTGAGTTGCTGATTCAGTCTAGAATTAGTGGGTCAGTTATGGCCATGTTTCCCCTGAGTGATTTGGATGCTGAAAGTGCCAACAAAAAGTTTTCACAGGAACAGAGTATGATTTTTCTGGTTGTCTCTTAAATAAGAGTAAACCCAGAATAGTTTCAGCAGAGAGGATGGAAAGCCGTTAAGTCTCACCTGAGAGGCGATTCTGGCAGTTCCTGCCCTTGCACTGCCATGTGACTGGATGAGGTCATGTGGGCAATACTTGTCCCACAGTCCGTCTGTTTTGGTCACATAACCAAAGAGAAGGGATACAGAGGAAGGAAAATGCTAAGTAAGTTTAAAAAAGTAAAAAAAAATTTTGATGGAGACACGCAGCATGGTGCAGCAAGAAATAGAGTGACGCCATTTCAGGAATAGATTCCTTTTCTGTCAAAACAGATGGTGGTGGTGCATGAAGGAGGCTGAACTCCATGGAGCGTAATGTTTTGCAAGGTAGCCTGCTTGGGATAAGAGTAGGTTCTGCACTGGCCTTAATTTTAATTTGTACTTGGTTGTATCTGTGATTTGTTCCTTAATATATATTAAATTAACAGGTAAAGGGCAGGTAGGAGCAAAATATTGTTTCCCATTTGAACTATGCTGCTTATGAACACAAAAATAACAACCAAAAGCAATGTAATTAAGAACAAGCATCTTCTAAAAGCTTTTTTCAGTCTCTTAATAAGTGATGAAGAACCCATGCAGCAGTGTTGACTATAAACCTTTTCTGCTTCCACTTTTGTAGAGGTGTATTACATGATGAGATTTCAGTTCCGTGACTTTCAATATCCTGATATTAAACTTGAAAGCTTTTTTTCTTAATATATTCTTAAAGCTAAGTAGTGCTGAAAATTAAAATTAACATGGGACTCAAATTTGCATTTGAACTAGGCAATCACTGCGTGAAAAGATATTCTGCCATCTCTTTGATGCCGAGAACTGAGAATTCCCAGTTTGACGAGCTAATCCAAAATGCATTAGCACTAATTTGGGAAATTCTGACGTGCTTAGCTCAGATGGGTTAAACATCCTGATGGAGTAAACCAGTGCAAATTTACGGAAGGAAAGGAACTTGCAGGAATGTGTTTAAGACACGGTCATTATTGATCCTGTGTCACATGCGCTTCCCAGCAGCAGTCTTTAATGTTTAAGTGGTTTGATACCATCCCGAGCAGTTTGGTGCTGGAAACTACCCTTACTGTGATGGCTGATAGGGAACCCGATCTCTGCACTTGGGTAATCTGTGTGATGCTTAAAATAGAAGCTTTCCAGCTTTTTAAAGCATTTTATGCCATACTTCTTACTGATAAGTACAACCATTATTTAGAAATTAGTAAGCTGTCCTCTAGGTTATCTTTTCAATTGAGACAGAGCAAGGAGTCTGATATTGCTGAGAAGGCGCTGGACCGATGCCTTACAGGGCATTGCTTGTTTACCACTTGCCATATCCTAGCTGATGCCCTTCTCCATTAGCAGTAAGCAGAAAGTACTTTTCGTCTGTGTTTTCCTTCTCTTGTGCCCTGGTAGGATTTACGGAAACAGTCTCCTTAGGATATTGCTTTGAATTCAGCTGCGCGTTGTATTTTACACACAAACTTCTGAATTGAGCTGAAATTGCAGTTATTTTCTCCTTTATGGGTGTCCACATTTTAACTGTACATTAAGTTGATTTTCATGGCTCAGACTGCCTAAGGCCTCCCTCTGTTGCACGTGTATATTAGCTGGGGTATTTCACAGTGCTCCAAAATAGTATGGTAACGGAATTTCAGTCCTGGGCAGGTAAAATTGACAGAAGAAATTATTACTTCACATCATCTTATGCCAACACTGTCCATTGTGTGTACTTTCTAGTGAATTCTTAACTTTGTTTAAACACATTTCTTGCTTATGACTAGGAACAATATAAATATTTATACTGCATGCTTTAATACCTCTCTGAGGAAGACTGTGTTTGTTAAGAGTGCAAATGTTATACAGCTCATTATAATTCTCAGCTGGTTTCCTGCTTCCCTCTGCATTTTTGTTAAATACTTGTCAAAGTATTTAGTCTTTCAGAGTGAGGTAGTCTGACAATTCTGTGAATGTAATTTATTCTCTAATCCTTTTTGCCCGTTTTGGTTAAAAATAATAATAATAAAAGCTCGCTGTTGACAAGCAGACAAAAGGTTTGTGAAGTATGCATAGATGTAGAATAATCCAGCATATTCCTTGAATACAAAGCAGGACAGTGAAAACAATCACCCACTTTTCATACCTGCTTCTGTTGCTAAAAGTCAATCTTATTAAATGCACAGTAAAGCATCTTGCTGTCCACTGATTTGCCTTACCAGTACATACAATTCAAGTGGGTCTTCTGTTTTTCACACAACTGTTACCTCGTCTAGGTCTCACATGAGTATTGTCATCCAGGTATAGCTCATTCTCCCTTTACCCTGAAAAATCTTGGTCCATCCCTTGGTGGTCACTTAAATCAGCATGCTCCTGTTTTTTGGACTCTTGTTTCTTTTAGTGTGAGAATTTTCTCCCAGCTGGTTCTGTGCAAGTTTCACTGTTGTCCTACAGATCTTCACCGCTCCTTTATCGAAGAAATGCAACAGACGTAGTCCAAACAAACCGCACAGATGTAGATTTATGAACGCTTTTATGATTAGCATTCTAAAAATAAAGAAATCTGTATGCTCCCTGGTTACTCCTCTACAAGCTTAACAGTCATTTTGGAATTAGCTTGACTCACTTACCCCAGAAAAAAAAAAAGCTACTATCTGAGACCCATGTGAAGCAGAGACATGGAGATGAGTCTTCCCCTTAGTCACAGTACTGCAGCACCACAGGCAATACAGATTTCCCAAATTGCTCTTCTCCAATTATAAGAGCTTTGTGGTATGGCGATCCAGTTCTGAGTAATTAGGGTGACATGCAATGCTGCTTAATTACTGATACTTCAATAGCCTTTATATTGCTGTGGCAGCTGGACAGGTTAGTCAAATACTCAGTGAACTTTTTATTAGACACCTTCCTTTATTTTTGTTTTGTAGGTGTTCTTTGCTGAAGATGTGGGTTCAAATAAAGGTGCCATCATTGGACTAATGGTGGGAGGTGTTGTCATAGCAACAGTGATTGTCATTACCTTGGTGATGCTGAAGAAGAAGCAGTACACATCTATTCATCATGGGGTCGTGGAGGTAAGAAAAGACAACTAAGCACAACTGCTGTCACAGGTACAACACAGTCAACAGGCTGCTCTATAAATATAGTTACAAATGAAGAAACCATGCTTTTGGCTAGCCGAATGTTCAGATTTGGGGTGGTTGTATCTGGCAGAGTAGAATCAAATTGCCTTATTTTGTAAATGCAGACACAATATAAACCATGTTAAGTTGGATGTAAAACCACAGGAATATCTTCTGGAACTATCCCAGACCAATCACCTCATAATGTGAAAGTTCATTTTATAGGAAATTTAACAGTAGCCAGTGAACAGATACTGCAGAAGAGGAAAACTCTGGTTTTATTGTTGTTGGGAATGCACTATTTAGCTTGCAGGTAAACATTTGAGGCAGGTCTTCTGTGGATTTTGCTGCACACTACAAGGATTTTACCTATACAGATACTTTATTACTTTTTATTCTCTAAACAAGATTTTCTTTTACCACCAACAGCTTTTGATTTATGGCTAATCTGAAACTCATAGATTTGAGAAACAAATAATATATAAGACTCTTATATGGGATTTTCAAGATGTCTTTTCCCAGTCTACCAAGTAAATTTGTGGTCAGTTTACAGTGACTTAAAATACCTCATCTGTTGCTTGGATATAAGAAAGGATCTCTGTAAGCCAAAAAACTTAATTATGAGAACTGGAAGGGGGTTCATGTAACTTTTTTCCCCCGTTGTGTATTGATACCTAGTTTGCTGTGTGGGTGTATGCTTTGTCGATAGTACTTACTAGCCAGCACTTGAAACTTTTGTATGTTTTTGCCTTCACAAACTGGTGTTTCAAATTTTTGATTGACAGTAAGTCTTGTTGAAGTCCACAGTTAAGTTGGTTTCACCTTGAGTTAAGTGAACCTTGCTTTAGTCTTGCTGGAGACATACATGCTTCCTCGTGCATGTATTCCACCATCTGGAGCAATGAAGGGTCTTAGAAATATCTGAGTAAGCCTTTGTCTTAAGCCTGTGCTTGTGTGTCCCTGTGTCTGTGCTGTGGTTGCCCGCATGATTTCCAAAGAGACTTGATCAGAAGAGCACCAACCATTTGGGGTGAGATTTGAGCAGATAGCAAGCCGTACGGAATTTGGACCAAGAAGCAGAAAATAGTGAGGAAGAATTTCAGCTTTAGCTTTCCATATGAAAGCTTCCAGCCCATTTTGTAGAAAACTGAAACAGGTTTTAGTTTTAAACCACCTAGTTGATAGCTGTTGCCAAAAACTGTGCAACCTGAGACCCTCCTTTGGCTGAATTTAGCAACAATAGTCCAGGAGGCTTGCTAGGCTAAAGCCCCGAATCAGACATTGATTGTGGACATACCAATATGGCAGTATGACCTTAAAATTTCAGGTGGGCTTCACCTGATCAAATGATGTGGCAAAGGTAATCCTGAATTCCTATGAGCTTTCTTCAGTGACAGTGAACTTGGAAATGTTGGACTAGAAATAACATGCACAAGCTGAACAAATAATTTGTGTCAAAATGACAGCATCACTTTGGGAATAAAAAAATTTTACAGATAAAACCATAAAGCTGTAGCATGCAGATCTACCAAGAATATTAGTCAATTTATCGTACCACACTGTAGACGGTGTCGCCTTGTAGATTGGCTGCATTGTGTCTGGCATTGGCAGGCAGGTTTTCTTATGCTGCCAGACTTGCTCTGTGGTCTTGGCAGACTGCATAGCCTCACTGTCTGAGCTTCTTGCAAGAAAGACATAACATCTATTTTTGTCCAAAGTTGATGAAAATTTTGTAGCACACTTTGGGGGGAAAAAACTCCACCCAAAGATCAATATACAATTGATGTTTAATATTAAAATGTCTTCAAAATTAAGCTGTTTCATTTTAAAGAGGATTAATTTGTTTAGCAACGGTGCACCTTTAATGTGCTGTGCACAAAAAGCGTGAAAGAGAAAAATCACTTGATATAAAAATAACTGTACATCAGCTCTAGGTTGGCTGAGTGTATTTTAATAAATCTTGCCACCTGTTTGTTGCATGTCAGAAGTTACTGTGAGAATTTAACTCTGTGATAATGAGTACAAGATGACAAAACAGGTCCTGTTCCACCTGTGTTCTCATCTTCCAAAAAGTCAGCTCTGACTGTAGTACTTTCTCTCATTTCACTATTTCTTTAACAAAAGGCATTATTAAAAATCCTGTTAGTCTTTTTCCGAAGCTCTAAGGAGGAATATACTTGTCCTATTTAGAAGTAGTGTCATAATCATTTTCTTCCAAGTCTGAGAATATAAATGTTTCAAAGTGGTTCAGCCTCTCCAGGAGCAGGAGCGCCCCAGTTAAATAGGTAAATGACCGAGTGATTGAAAATGACTTATTATATGTGCACATAGGAGCTCCAGCAAACAGTTTGAAGTGTTTTTTTGCTGGTGCAGCCACACCAGCTGTCTGCAGGAGGGTACTTCCTCCATGAAAGCAGGTGGCAAAAGAGAGGTTCTCACCTCTGCTGTGCTCCAGACTACAGCTGACTGTCTCAACTCCTCCTCTTTCAGCATCTCCTCTTTGAACCTCATCTGCGTTTTGTTACAGAGGCAGCACCTCCAACAGGAGCATGTGGGGAGAGGTGACAAGGGGATGGCTCACAGCAGTAGCAAAGAAGCCGTTAAAGTTGCTGTAGTACTCTCCAAAGTCCATTGCTCAAAGTCTGATTTGCAGGTGTATATTAGGCAGCATTCATTTACCATCATTTAAACAGCAGTGTTGTGTTCAGTGCATCTCTGAGGGCTGCCAGCACCTCCTGCCTGGGCTTTTGATCTGCCCCACGTGTGTAGAGGCAGTGCGTGAATTTTTCTGCAGCATTGCCATCTTCCTAACTACACATTAGGATTTTCTGTGTGAAAGATCCATAGGCTGGAGCAGAAGGGGATAGGCGGACAAACAGTCTCAAAAGAGGTTATGTACCTGACTGAGCTCTTTTCTCAAGAGACATCATGTCATAGAAAAGAGAAGTGTCTAGGCTGCTTCTCACCACCGCCAGAGTACCCACACCTCTCACATGCTGTGTTCAACTTCTACCACCTCCATAATGGGTGCAAAAAGCTTCTTAAAATGGTAAAGGGCTTTAGGGACTTACTGACAAGGAGATAATCAGGTTCAAGGCATGTCATTTGGCAGAGCAATACCTAGGACAGAGGTTGTAAGGAATGAGAGGAAGAGTTTGGCAGAGTCAAAATGGGTAAAAGTGAGTAGAAGAAAAGACATTCAGGATGAGCAATAGTGCACGTAGGTTGGTGGTGAGATGGATTACCCTGCGGCAGACAGCTACAGGAAGGAGAGGAAGTACCAGCACTAGTCGTTTTAAAGGCTAAAGGGGAAATTAAAAAAAAAAAATTGACTAAGACTGCAAGTAGGAGCCTCAATAAATCGCTTTCATTTATAAATGCCATATTTCAGAGGTTATTGAACTTTCACTATAAACTAGTTTTAGCAAAGTGAGACTTTTTAATATGGAGTATTGTGCAAGGGTGTTAAAAATTCAGTCTGATTTTACTGTCCTTCCTCATATTTTTTTTTTCCTAATCTCTTTCTCCTCCCTGATTTTCTTCCAAGTTTCTCTAGTTTCTTGTCAATTCTTTAGTCTCTTCTGCCTTGCACTTTCTTTGATTCTTTTTTATTTATGTTGTTGTCTTACCCCGTTTCTTTCCCACAAGCGGGTTATGCTGTGTGCTTATCGCATCTTCTAGTTCTGAATAAGAAGTGCTGAGTGGGAGGCTTAAGCTAAAACGGGTGACGGAGTTCAATACAGTGTTGTTTGGAGCTTAAATATGAAGTAGTACAGCACAGGTTCTGGTATACCCTTCCTTTGCACCCCAGCCTGGTGGAGGGGAGCCTCCTAAAAAGGAAGATGCTCTCAGGCATGTATTGGTACACAGAGACCCCTGATTCCTCAACCCAAGAGCTTCGTATTGCACTTGAATTTCATGCTACAAGAGAATCTGTTGGTGAGTTTAGTTGTGAATTGTGAGGCTGTCACTTCTTGATTTGGAGAAGGACCAGATACTCCTGTAGCGTGGTGTTATGGTGCACAAGAACCAGGGCTGACTTGATGCTACAGCAGCTCCTTCAAGAATGAAAGGAAGGGTGGCTTTTCCTCTGCACTTGCTTTGTATTCCTGTTTTCTGTAATTGCTGAAAATGCTAAAGGAACACTTGCCATTTTCCCTGCTTTGTTCTTCTCTTCCCTTCCCATGTTAGCAACAACTTTAGCAGCAGCAGATGGCATATGGCAGCATTGTCACAATGGAAATAGTTGACGCTGTTAAATTTGCATGGTCCTCAGGACACAGGGATGGGCCTTCTACATGTTTGTACAAAACCTATATGGAATGGATTTGTTAGGCCCTACTGCTGTTACACTGATTACATACATCAAAAACAAGTGCTCTGTTGAACGGCAATAGCGTCGAGGAATTATCAGAAACTGATTGACAACAAATCCTCCTTGTGGAGGAAGAAGTTGGCAACCCCTGGAGAGAGAACAGGTAAAGCAGCAGGAAGCAACCCAGCCCCTGGAGATACTTGCAGAGATGAGTGCTGTGAGTTGTGGCAGCCCTCTCACAGGTCTCACCCAGCCCCACCACTGCCCTCTCTGCTGGGCGTAGGTGAGACTTGAGCAGCAGGAATGGATGAATCTCTAAAATGCAAGTGCACAGTTGTACGCTGGCTGCTGAGCACACTGTTGTACAGAAATGACTTGGGGATTTGGGTGTAGAGGTTGAAGAGGAGACAGGCTGTGAAATTCCCAGGGGTTCCCCTGTCCTTGATTGATCAAAATGATTGCTGACAGCCAAGCTGAGCACTCACCACTCACGTGGGCTGGTCAGGGGAAGCTTGCATGCTTCAGTAGAAAAGAAAAAGTTTCTTTTGTCACTTCTGGAGAGGGAAGAGGGTAGGGAAAGAAAAACCCTAATTTTTTGGGGCCCCCTGATTTCTAAAACAAGGGAAATCTGGGAAGAGCAGCTTAAAGCAAGAGTGCCATCTCCCTAAACAGGATCTCACTGCCCAAGAGCATGTTGCAGGAGGTGAAGAAATAGATGGATTTTGGGTTTGTTGCGTAAGAGAATTACTCCATGCAAATACAGCTCAGGGGAGGGGGGCAGGGGGAAGAGAGAGAAAGACAGCCTTTGAATGGCAGTATTTTAATAGCAAAAAGGCCAAAATATATTGCAGAATCAGAAACACAGGGAGCACCGTGTCAGCTCAGCCCAGTGATCCTTTCTGCCTGGCATCCTGTTCCCTGCCAGCAGGAGTCAGGGCTGAAAGGCTCAGGACTCCCAGCTATGGAGAGTTTCACAATAGCTTGTGAGCAAAAGCAGTATGTGATCCTTAAAGCCTGGGTATTTCACAAAAATGTGTAATTATTGCATAAGAAAAGGACTTGATGGAAGATACAGTGTTGACTGAAAATGCAGTTTGAGAGTTGGAACATCGATAAGGAGATTTAGAAGGGGCACAGTTATGAAAACAGATCAGATTTGGAGTTAGCAGTTCATCTGAGCAGTCCAGTGCACGTGCCACACAGAACCATTTCTTCTCTTAAGTAACAAATAAAAAGAACATGAAGACCAAACATGTCTCTGAGAGGTGCTATTTTCTGGTTGGTACTACGGGAAAGGTGGTGCTGTGGTATAACCTACCACAATAAAAGGATGGCTGCAAAAATAAGCTGAGCTGCATGTATTTGTCTCAAGCATGGAGGAACATACCTTTAATCTTTCTCCAGGGTATCAGGTAACAACTTAGTGAAGGTCACAGTCTGTCCTCACTAAGCTGAGTTATTTCCAGTGTTGTAGAGTAGATTTAAAATGAGTATCAGCCTTAAGTACTTCTTTGCTTTTTTATTGACAGGTTAGAGTAAGTTAGCCTGCTATATACAGCTTCTTGACAGAATACACTTTCCATTATCCAAAAGGCTATTTTTATGCTAAAAGTAAATGGCTGTTTTTCCTAAAGGTCACTACTTACAGGAAGCCACAGGAAAATGTTCATACCTAATAGTGTAGAGTCTTAAGCACCTTCCTGATTTTAAATTTTTAACAATGTAAATTTCACTTTTTGCCTTCTCTCTTAAGAGCTGTCAAACACTAGATATATCTGCTATCAAATGAAACAGCTGACAAGCAGGCTTTCTTAGCTCTGTTTTCATAGGTGGTTAACAAGATAGCCAGGATACAGTAGGTTTTGAATACACAAGAGCTGTTGAGCTCATACAGCAGAGGTAAAATACCTAATTAACATTTAGAGACTGTTCTTGCCCACTCTAATTTGATGGAGTTTTATATTACTGTAATGTTCAGTGAAGGAAGAAAGTAATTCATGGAGCAGCAGGTATTCAATGGAGTCTTGACTGAGGTGTCTTTATGCCTGTCTTACAAGTAATCAAGAAAGGTCAATTTTTGTTAAGTAGAAATATTTAAACCAGCGCAGACACATCAAGCTTTTTGTCACTAAACAACCAAAATTGACCTTGGAGCCAGAGCAGTTCTGTTTCTATGAGTGCAATGGGATTTTTTGCTCGCCTTGTGCCTGGCTACTCTGGCATTTCCTTGCTATTCTCATTTTATTTTTTCCAATTAATTTTTCTTGGTCTTGAGACCACATCATCTGCAACAGATCTGGGAGCACAATATATAGAGAAGGCATCCTCAAGCCACTTCCTTCAGCTTTTTAGTGAGCTTTTTGTTTCCTTCCGAGATCCAGTTGATCCCAAGTACAGATACCAATATATATCCAGGGGGGACCTAATAATGGGGGACTAGTGGGGAGATGCAAAATATGTCCCCTTCTTTTTGTTTGTGGAGTTGCATGCTTTCTGAGCCAGACAACAAAACCCAGAGCTGGTACTACTGAGTTTGATCAGCTAGTTTTGAAGTCCTGCAGCAAAGAAATGAGTTGCAGAATTGTTCCTGTTGCCTTATCTTCTCCTGCATATTACTCTGTCCAAAAAGTGAACCGTGACTGTCCAAGGTGGAAAGGCCATCTCTTGCAAGTTGCTCTTTAAAGCTGTTTGCTGGCTTCTCATTTATTGCTGGGTGCAGTGCCGTCTATTGATGTTGCTCATGAGGCCACTCAGTCCTGCGTAACTTGGAGAGAAGAGTTTTTGGAAACAGTTGTCTCTTCAGACAACGTTATAGCCTCTGGGTACTAGGTTTAATACTTGGTTTAGTGGAGAAGCATCCCTATCTCTTCCCAGCCACCTTTATTTTAGAGTTTCTTAGGAGATTTGGACTGAGCTTGGGACCTAACCCGCTTTCACTTTTTTAAAAAAAGGGGAGGCGGGGGGGCAGGCAGGGAAGAACTTGTCAAATAAACTCTGTCTTGTGTATCAGGATGCTTACTGCCTGAATGCACAGGAGAGGGTACAAAGTGTGTTGGATGGCTGAAAGGGGGAAAAGTGGGGTATGCTGTGAATTAAACAAGAATCTGACCTTGGTTGTTTCTTCTCACGGCAGGTGGATGCTGCAGTGACACCAGAGGAGCGTCACCTTTCCAAGATGCAGCAAAATGGCTATGAAAATCCCACCTACAAGTTCTTTGAACAGATGCAGAACTAGGACACCACAGCAGCCTCATGAGTTGGACAGCAGAACGATTGCTTCACTGCCCATCGGTGTTCAGTTATAGAATAATGTGGAAAGAAAGAAAAACACTCTGTTTTATTATTTACTCATTCTCGCCTTTTGACAGCTGTGCTGTAACACAAGTAGATGCCTGAACTTGAATTAATAAAATCAGTAATGTATTTTCTCTCTCTTTCTCTTTACATTTCAGTCTTTACACTACATTATTAATGAATGTTTTTTGTGTACTGTAAAGAGGTTAGCTGTATTTAACTAGTGCATGGATAGATTCTCTTTCCCAATTATTTATCATGTAGCTCCTTAGCCAGTTGTATATTATTCTTGTGATTTGTGACAAAAATTAAGTCCTAATTGAAATATGCTTTAAGAATTGATGGGGGATGCTTTCTGTGTCTGTGGGGTTTAGCTGCTTCTCTTTGCTGAGCATTTTTTTCTGATCACTATGCATTTTAAAGTAAAACAACATTTTTTAAAAAGTATTCCAGATGAGTTATTGAAATTCTTTTCCTCTGCAGCTGCGTTTTATTGTACAGATTGTTGCTCCTGCTGTATTAGTGACGTAGAAATCATGGGAATACACATTCGTTTCTTTGTGCCTGTTTTATGTGCACACTTTAGGCATTGAAAGGTAAACTTTATTTTCTTTTCCATGTATCTTTTTGATCTTAAAAAAAATATTAAAAGGAATCCCTGTTAATTGTGAGCACTTCTGGGGGGGAAAAGTGCCTGCTGGTCGAAAATTAACGGGGATCCTCTGCAGGATGATTGTACAGAACCATTGCTTATGAATTGATAGCTTTCTACACTGTGTTACATAAATAAATTAAGAAAAAAACATTTGGGCAAGAGTTTTCTTTGGAGGCAGAGAACAGATTTCTGAAAGCCACTTAAATGGAAAACGTGGATGTTTGCACTGAGAAAGGGTTGGGAAGGGATTTTCCTACAAGGATCATGGCACTTGCAGGTGGACCAGAGCAGAAGAAAGTGGCAGCAAGACAGGGTGGGAGTGAGGGGTGCTGACTTTGGCACATCTGCCCCTCTAAGACATCATCTCTCTCTCTCTTTCTCTCTCTCTCTCTTTCTCTCTCTTTCTCTTTCTCTCTCTCTCTCTTTCTCTCCTTTTACATAATAGTGTTTTAATGTAAATAAATACATTCCTGAAGGACCCTGTTTTAGTGGTGTGTTTCTGCACCAACCAGCTGCCCTCACTCGCGCAGAGGAGCACGGCGTCAGTGACTAACCTCTTGCCTCCCTGCCCGTCCCCAGGAGCGACTTGCCGGCAAGCTCTTCTCTCGCCACCGTTGCTCTGCCGCTGTCGGCTTCCCAGCGAGATCAATGCCCTGCAACGTGCCTCATCGGTGAATGCAAGGAGGAGCCTCCCAGGCTGCAAGACCATCCAGCCCAGTACTGTGGCATGACCATGGGTGCCCAGGAAGGGTAAAACGGCACCACCAGTAATTTTCTCCCAAAAGCTGCGGAAAGGGGGCGAAGCCATTGGTGAACTGTAGTACATAAATCCCAACCCAGCACCTTCTGCCCATTGCCAGCTGGAAGCCTGACTGAGAGGTTGCTTCAGCCTCTGGCCCTTTGGGGGCACACCTGTGGTACTGGGAGAGGAGAGTAACTCATGCCACAGGGTTCACCTGCTGAGAGAGGTGAGACCGCAAGGAGTGAGTGGACCCAGTGATCTTCAAGGCAGCCTCTGTACCCAGCTCATCACAAGCACCCCTCAGACTAAGCTTGGAGATCAGTTGATGGAGCTAAAAATTAGGTTATGAAGTAAAACTGGAGGTGCATGTTGCATGAAAAAGAAAGCTAATTACTTTTTCTCTGCAGCAACCAGATTAAATAAAGCAGGACTAA
>VFFE01007694.1:1100633-1148163 GCA_008921705.1 Burhinus oedicnemus
CATGGGAGGGGGGGGGGGGGGGGGGATTATAGCTGTTACAAACACCTCTTGTGGCCGTACAAATGACAAAATTCCCATTCACAGAACTATAAGCTTGGCCTAAATTGGAGAAAATCATCTCTCTGGAGTCTGGGTTCCTCTTGCTTCCTTTTATCTGTCTACAGTGGCACCTGCTTTTAAGTGGCCTCTCCATTGACCATCATGGGTCTTAGGGACCCACTCTGTGTTACCCACAGCTACATGACAGAGATTTAAAATGAGGCAGGACGAAGTGGAGTAATTAAGGATACTGACTGAAGGGCTCTTACACCAGCTTTACAACAAGGACTCTGGTTCAAAATTGGGAGCAAGAGTATCAAATTAGGGTGAAGTAGCTAGCAAAAAAGAGGTTGTGTAAAACAATGATAAATGTATTATGCATTCATCAGTTGGTCAGAAAGGAGCCCCAGTAGGTAAATTTACTGACAAGGGAGTCCAGTTCCAGGGCAGAAAAAAGCAGGAATTCCTACAGGCACCAGTTTAACCCTTTTGCTCAGAATACCTGGACAGTGAGGACATTTTCTAAAGCTTTTGATGACTGCCTCAGGAAGCTTCACTCGACAATAAAAAGCTGCAACATTTTCCTCTTTTCCATTCTGACTGTAAGACGCCACTTCACCTCTATGCCTACAAACGATTAATTAGACAGCTGGTGTGTGGATGCCGCTTATCACACCGGAGGAGAAATGGTAGCACACAAGGTTCGGGGTGTGAGTTAGGAGGCCAGCCATCCCACGCTCGCTCTGTGGGTGAGGAGACAGAGCTTCTGGGGAGAGTCAGGGAAGGCAGACTCGAACAGGCTGAGTGCTGCAGAGGAGATTAGATCCGAAACTTTCGCAGGCAGGCAGAGTCTCTGCGCTAGATGTCTGCAGGCATGGTGCACCACAGGCTCTGGCTCGCTCAGAAATAACTCAGTTGTAACTAAATCGCAGCTGCATTTTTGAAATGCAGAGAGAAGTACCGGCTTTTGCAGAATAGATGTGAAGTGGTGTAAAGGTATAAAATGTTAAGGCAGGAGGAAGGGGGAATTGAAGCAAAAGCTGAGGGTTCAGGCTGACTATTAGTGTACTGCTAGAAATGCCAGGAAAGGTCTTCCTCCTTCCCAGGGAACCCTGACTGTAGATTTGTAGGGAGAAACAGAAGGGGAGAAGAAACCGCTGAGATTGACTTGCAGTTCCCAAGACATCCCAGCTAGCTGATGATCCACAACAATTTTGCCTTCTATTGCAGAATGATTTTGCCTGCTGGTGCCTGTCTTCAAATGAGCCACAAGCAAACCTTACACCCAACAGTGTGATGCACAGGTGGGGAGAGAGAGGGACGGGGAGAAGTTCTTGTTTCATTTGAGCAGATCAAAACACAGCTGGAAAATAAAGTCTGTCTAAAACATCCACATTCTGCTGCCCAGTTCATTAGAGGAAGAGTTTCAGACTAATGCACCATTACTCAACATTAGGATGGAACTAAACCAGAAATAGTCACATGTGACAACTTATGGAAACCTCAGTAAGGAGACAGACAAAAAAAAAATAATGTGGCAATATAAACGACTTAAGATATCAGCATTTCAGGATCCTATTTTTAACCTCCTAAAAAATGCATTTACACATCCCACACATTAGCTACATAATCTCTTCCTAACACTAACATGCCAACAACCTTCCCCATCGTATGGAATATAAAGAGCTCATCAACCATTTGGAAAAAGCAAAGAAAGCGTCATTTGGAGAGGCCTTGGGGTGGGGGGAGGAGGGTGACCCAAGGTTTACAAAGTCATGATGCTGGATGCAGAACTGTTATCCACCAGCTGGTGCAGAGCCAGAGTTTGAGGGCACCTGCTGAACCTCACGGGCCACCAGTCAGTCCCAGACAGGGAAGAGCAAGCGCATCTTTCCACCGCAGGCAGGCAGCTTGCACTCGCTGCCTCAGGAGCTCCGGGGGACGGACAGGATCATCAGGTCCAAAAAGGGGCTAGAAAAATTCATCAACAACAGGTCCATAAATAAATACCAAAGGGACTGGGTGAGGATCTATCCCCTCACAGACCAAATACAGTGTCTGGGAACGTGGGGAGAGTGAGGAGGAAGGACTGCCACTGGCAGCTGGGCTCACATGCTCACCTTAAATGGCGTCTCCCGCTGGCACTGTCAGAGTTAAGATGCTGGGCAGCCGAGCTGGCCCATTAATCTGATTCAGGAGGGCATTTGTCATGTTACAAATAACCTTCAGGGGGAAGGGAAAAAAGAAAAAAAAGCTCTTCCATGTGACTGCAGAAAGTGAGAGAGGCATAGAGAGCATTTACACTCCTGGGAGCTTCGGCAGTGCTGGCCACCTCAGGAGCTGCTTAATTACGTCGTTAAGCCCATTCCCCCCTGGGTCTCTCTGCAGCCAGCTAGCACTGCAGAAGCACTGGGGGTAATATTTCAGATGGACTGACAGCAGGGATCACTGGCAGGGTCATTTTGCTGCTCTCTTCTCCTGCACTATGTGCAGAAAATTAGAAAATTAATATGAAAATTCAAATGATGGCAATTCTGGAGCAGGAATGGGCACTGAAACAGAAGAATAACACTGCAGTGCTGACATGGAATAAACTCTGACCAGGGAGAGTTTAGGGGTACGCATGGTCGGTGTTCCCTTCAGTGATCAAATTTAAGGCAAGCAGCGCGGGGAGTGAGGGAAGTGCAGGAGGATACCTAACACTGCCACAGGGGTGCCATGCCTCGGACATTGCTGAGCTAATGGTTTGCTTTTCCCCTCTATGCAGATCCAGCCCATGCCGCGCTGTCTCGGTCCGTCACTCCAGCAGCCTGTCACTGGGGATGATGATACAGAGCCGGGAAGGAGGACGGGTGAGCTGCTGTGCCCTGGGTCACCTGGCCATCACACAGTGTCAAGGAGGGCTGATCTCAGTCAGTGCTGAGGTGGATGGGGGATGGTGGAGATCTCTGGGAGGATGCAAGCCAGCTTACACCACTCAGTGGCACTGAAGGTTGGGGGGCAGCTGCTGAACACAGCCATTGCAGATGGGGTTTGTGATGCTACAGTTTAGACCAGAGATTAACAAACTTGTCTTCAAATAGCCATTAAGGGATGTGGCAGGACAGACCTTGTTTCTTTGCTTGCACCCCTCCTGTTGAACACCCACCTGTGTGATGTGGCCACCTGTACTTTTGACTCATACCTGTGTTTGTGTGCATATTTGTTCTCTCCCTGCCAACACGTGCCTTCTCACACTAAAGGGCCTTTGAACGTCCCAGCTAGGACCCCCATGCTCTAATAAGATTTGTAGTCAACAGGACCAAGGCAGCTTTCCAAACAGAACACGAAGAAAATAACTTGCTCTTTTTTGATAGCCACAGGTCTTTTTGCTGGTGCTACCTAAAGGGATTGGGATGCTACACCTGCAGTTACCCAGCAACAGCCAGGAGTTATCTTCCCTTTTGGGCTTTACCAAGTGAACTTGTCAGCTGAGGCTTTCTGGCCCTGAGAAGAAATGGAGAGGCTGGAAGACTCAGGGAAGGAGGAACAGTCTCAAGAACCATGCAGATGATTAATTCCTCACTAGTCTCTCAGATTTCTCTCTTTCTTATCTGCACAAGAAGACATTAGCTGGTCCATCATTAAGGATGCTGGAGCTGTGGGCTCAGACACCACCGCGCCAGTCAGAGACAGGCATCAAAAGAGGCTTGTGGACTATCTGAAATCTCTCTCTCTCTCTCTGAAAAACAAAATGTTAATACTTGATAATTACTGAGAAACTCACTTTGAAATCTTCTCTGAGCTTTCCTGGGAGGAAGAAGGCAGAGGCTAAGCTGGGCTGTTCTCCCCTCTCCTTCGTCCTGCACTTTCTCTTCACATCCCTCCATGCTGGGTGCCATGGCCATGCAGCCAGCACCCACTTCTCCCCTGCTTGCAGGGAGAGCCTGCCTTCCCCTGGGGTTTAATTTATTCCTTTTGTGGCTTTTATGATGTTGATAGAAAACCCTGGAAAAAAAAAGTGACAGCTATCATTAGCGTAATGTTGGAATGAAGTGGTAAAGTGTGTGCCAAAAGAAAAAAGGGAAGGAAAGAAACTAAAAAAGCCAACTTGGCCTTACACTCTCTCTCCAGAGAGAGCATTGATACATCTGCTTGCCTTGCCTGGAACAGCCCGTGCTGTGAGGATACACATCAGGGAACTTACCAGGATGTCGGTGCCGTACAGTCTCGCTACTTCAAACTAGGATCCAGCCACTCCTTTTGCCCAGCCCCTGGAAGTGTGAGCTTCTCCAGCGCGCAGGCGGCTGCCTGTGGGGTTACAGCTCCATCTCACAGGGAGCCAGAGCCCTTGCTGCAATCGCCTAGGAGAGACAGGCGACATTTGTGCATGCCTTTTCTCTCAGCACCTTTCATAACACTCCTTTATGAATTGCTTTATAAGCAGTTGGTGGTCAGTGTTATAAAAACCCTGCACATCTGGAGCGGGGCGGGAGGAGGCGGATGACAGAGTATCGTGTCTTGTGTAGAGAGGTGCAGCTCTGCCATTACTGCTCAAGCAAGGACTACGGTTTGCTGTGTCTAGTTAAAAACATCATGGTAGCTCCTATGCTTTTTTGAAAGAAGATCCTCCAAAGCAGTCTGTAGCCTTGCAAGCTCTGCCTCGGGCTGCCCCACAGCTGCCTTAAAGCCAGCCTTTGTGGGCATGGCTCACCCAAACTCACATCCCCGGATGGCTGGGGTCTGCAGACACTCATGGGCTCTGGTGGTCGCAGCTTTGCTGCACCCGAGACCACGATGGTTGGCTTGGAATAGAAAAGGGAGGCTGCTCAGTGCGGAGGGCGGTCCCTGGGCTGCCCTTAGCAGAAAGTACTGGCACAGCAGATTAGTCTTCATGCATCATGCAGTAAGGGGAGATCTGGGGTCAGGTGAACATTACTGTCTCTGTTACCGCTGGCAGGCTAGGTACCTGGGTGCACTAGCAACGCCCAGGCAGCATCAGGCCACCTGAGCCACCCTTACAGGGAGCCTACAGGAACCTCTGCCTGCAGAAAAAATATATCAAGGGGAATTTCCTTTCCACAAGGCAAAGGTGGTTTCCCTCTCTTGAGCCTTCTCTGCAGAACTGCCCATGGCAGGCAAGGTGGCTGGTGGTGTTCCCGTCAACCTGTTACTCTCATCTGTAGGGGGGATAGCACAGTACCCTCAAGCAAAAAGGCCCCTTTAACATGGTTTGGGTTTAGTTTTTAAAAAAAAGAATTGAGTAGCAATAAGCTCAGACTGTTGCCCTAGGAGCAGTGGGTAGTGCTCTGACTAAAGAAAGGCTGCTGCCTGTCAAGGAAAACGTGTGGGCTGCAGTGCACGATGGCTTTCACTGATCCCAGCGTCAGGATGACTCACTATGAGATGGTGTGAGGACAGACCTGCGGAGCGCTAATAAATCTGTTAGGCAAGCAGGGAACACCTGAAAGTGGAGTTTTCATTAAACTGCTTAGGAGAGACAACATACTTTCTGGGATAACTTGCAAAAAAATAGAGACACAGAGGAGCAACGGCTGCTGGCAGCTGTTGCAAGACGCTGTGTGCCCTGCCAGGCAGCCACAGTATGGGGAGCCCAGGCTGGGAGTAGCAATTTACAGGCTGGGTGAAAAGAAGCACCAACCCTCCTGTTCTTTAAAGGCCCGCATGTGCTCCTTCCTGGCAAGTGATTGCCAGCAGCACTGCCAAACTGGTTGACCCTCCAAAGAACTGATAGCTCCACAAAAAAAAAAAAGCCGGGGGGGGGCAGAATGTGGTGGGTTGACCTTGGCTGGCTGTCGGACACCCACCCAGCTGCTCTCTCATTCCCCTCCTCAACAGGACAGGGGGAGAAAATAAGATGAAAAAGCTCGTGGGACATGACAAAGACAGGGAGATGACTTACCATCATGGTCAAACATTAATTTAATTTATTACCAATTAAAATACAGTTGGATGGTGAGAAACAAAGACAAAAATTAAAAGACCTTCCCCTTACCCCCCTTTCTTCCTAGGCTCAACTTCATTCCTTCAAACCCAACTGTTCTGCCTTCCCCCCCACCCTGAGTGGTGCAGGGGGATGGGGAATGGGGGTTGTGGTCAGTCCATAACAGCTCCTCTCTGCTGCTCCTTCCTCTGCACACTCTTCCCCTGCTCCAGTGTGGGCTCTCCATGGACTGCAGTCCAGGAAATATCCACCCGCTCCAGCATGGGTTCCTCCATGGTTGCAGTGTGGATATCTGCTCCATCTTGGTCTCTCCAGGGGATTCCTGCTTGGAGGGCTGGAGCACCTTCTCCCGCTCCTCCTCCTCTGACCTCAGCGCTCGCAGGACTGCCCAGATCCCTGGGCACAGCAGACACCCCCCCCCTCCAAAAGGGATGGCACCCTGGGCTCACTGGGAAAACGGCCCCTGGTTGGTGGCATAGGCGGTGGCTTTCCTTGGATTGTGTTGCACTTTCCAGTTTAATCCCAGTCTTCTAGGATATTTCCCTGTGCAATGCCCCCTCCTTTGTCCTGGCAGTGTCTCCTGGGGCAATGAAAACATTTCGAAGATCAGTCCGAAACAAGTTTTTGGGATAGCTACCAACCCCCCTGCCCTGGTGCAGACCCCTTCCCCATCAGCTGTCCCCATCAGCCATCCCTGTCACCCTGTCCCCAGGAGTCAGCTCTTCTACAGCCACAGTTCTCACACTGATCCTGGGTTTCTCTGGCTTTAGCTGATGGTCTGCAGAGTCAAATCATATCACAAGCTTTACTGAAGCCAGTAGCTTCAGCTATACCAGGTTTTCACCTCTCTGTCTGATATTCGGGAGGTAATTTTCAGTGTGTGCGTTTGTACTCCGCAGAGCACCCCTCGCCTGAGAGCCGTCGGAAAGCGCGAGAGAGCAGCGAGCCGGACTCCGAGTGTGAACGAGCGCAGGCAGCATCCCCTCGGTGTGCGTAATCGTGCGTGGCAGGAGGAGGGTTTCAGGTACAGCGAAAACAGGGGCAGGGCAATGCTCAGGCCGAATGGCTGCAGGTTATCCCTGGGTACTTAACGGAGGGGTTCACCTTGGCGTAAAGTAGGCTGCTGAGCCTCACGGGTCCTCCAGCATGGGCAGCCGTGTCAGCGAGGTGCTCAAAGCAAAATTTGAGTTTAGTGGGATTTTATCCTTTGAGAAATGGCTGACCCCTGTGACAAGTGAAGGGAGGGACAGAGAGGAGGGTGTGTGACTGCAGAGGCTGCTTACAGGGACTCGGGACCGAGCACGAGGTACCGTCTGACTGCTACCACTGATACAGAGTGATGCATACTATTTACCTATATCTTAGAGCACCCCAGTGGCAAAAGCTGTAACAGAATTGGAAATAGGTTCAGCAGACTGAGCAAAGGCCTGCGGGAGGCAGGGAAGCTGGTTTCTAGGCCTATGTGAGTACTGTTTCTGATCTTCTTTCCACGATCATATGACATTAGAACAACAAGGGGGAAAAAAAAATCTTTTCTTGCTATGGCAGAATATGGTGACATAAAATTCAGGCACGATGGTTGTGGTTTTGCAGCCAAAGGGATGTGTTTATGCAGACTGAAAAGAAAATAAATCCCTTCAAAGAATAAACTTCAGAAAATACCTCCCTGGTAATCCATCCATTACTTCTAATAAGCTGGTGATGCAGTATCAGGTATTGTCATCCTCTGGAAAAAGAATATTCTTCCAACCAAACATAACATCATGGGAGAAAGTGAACTTTCCTGAACTGTACTGGAGAAGGAGGTCCCAAACCCAGACCCTAGACCCTGCACCCCAGGACTTCCAGAGGGAAGGCTATATGTTATGCATATGTTTCAAATACATCCCAACCTGCTCAGACATGGGGCAAACCTCCCCTGTGTCCTGCTGGACATCTCGCAGTACCACCTGCTCTTTCTGTTTAGTAGAAAACCCCAAAGGCAAGCCCAGCAGGCACAGCTTTTGGCACGGGCAAAGCCGTGAGCAGCCGAGCAGCAGCAGTCCAGGCCCCACTCAATGGTGCTGCTGCAAGGACCAGGATTTTCCTCTCGTCCTCTGGACAACGACATTCAGTTTTGCCCACGCTTTGACCTGCCTCTCCATTTTGCATCAGCAACGTCCTTTCCACCCTGGGTGCTGCAGAGTGGGTTGAGGGACAAGAGAGGTGGGCCCAAGATAGCTTCCCCTCTCCGGCAATGACTCATGTAGGTGGGAAATGACTTTCTCTCCATTGAGAAGTCTGGCTGAAGGTTTTTCAGGCAAAATAGTTCCATTTTTGGAAAAGAACAACAACAAAAGTCTGGCCCACAGAGATGTCAGTGGGAAAGACAGACAAGCCCAAACCCATGTCTTTTCTTCAGAGAATAAAATTTCTGTTAGCAAAAATCTAAATCTGACAGAGAGCTCTGCCAGTATTGATGCTGACATGGAAAAGTTTCTTCTTTCATTTTTGTCATGTTCCTTTATCCTCTAACTCAGAAAAATGGGGTATAGGATGTCTCTTGCTCTCTAAAGGCCTGAATAAATTCAACCAGACAGATGTGTAATGAGGTTTATTGAACAGACCCTTTTACACTTCAGATGTTTCCACAGACAAGCGTGCATGTGGAATCCATCCTTCACAGGAAGCCCATAATACCCACTTGAATTTGAAATACACACTTAAGAAAAAATTGCACTGTATCTTAATAACTGCAGGGGACTTTGGAGGTCACAAACACGGGGAGACAAGTGGATATATTAGCATCAGGCATTAATTCCCTTTTGTAAGGTCTAGCAGCACATGGTGGTCCTTGACCTGTCACAGTGCAGCGTTGATTTTCCAATCTTGAGCGGGCCTTTTCTGACCGGAAATCAGCAACTGTAGCAAACCGTATTGCAGTTTTATTAATCAAACAAACCCCCACTGGAGACTGCTATATTCACTAACAACTTCCTAATACCTTTGGTCAAGTCCCATGCATAGTGCCAGCAGGGGTTTAAACGATAATTCAAAGTTCAAGGCCAGGGTCGTTTGTGCAGTACCAGGGTCACCCATGTAGCTGACAAATTTCACATCAGAGAGAGGAAAAGAGAGAAAAGAAATAGCCAGCATAAGCCAAGTCATCTGTGAATTGCTTTGGTTGAGAGATTCCTGATGGCATCCCTTTATTTACGAAACCACTGACTTCCTTTCCTCGATGCTGGTAATGAAAGCTCGATACAAAAAAGCACTCCTGACATCTTCCCTATGTCCCCGTGCCTTCCAATGTGACTGGGAGATACATATGCGTGAACAATTCCTTATGGCAGGACACAGCTTTCACAGGGCTCCCAGTCACGAAAGCAGCCCAAGGATATCCATGTCCCCCAGACGCAGGGTCCCTCCTTGGGCTGAGGGTCGCTTCATCCATTTGTCTTGGCACTGGCTGAAAACCTACTCTGTTTGCAGCCTGCAGAAAGGTTCCCCCGCCACACGTTTCCAGGCTGCTGCCTGAAGGCATTGCTGGGCTCTCTCACTTCAGTCACAAGAAATGCTTTTAGAAGTAATCTTCCTGGCAACCTGTATTTATCGTCCTGCTTTCGCATGATTTACACAGGCTTTTCAGCATTACTCAGTCAACGCTCAATTAATCTCGGTTACAAACCTTTGTATCTAATCCATTTGTATCTTTCTTTTCAACAATATAAACAAATTTCAAAGCGGGTATCGCAGCATAAAAAGTATTATTACAAGGACATCTCATGTAGGAGAACATTTCATTATGCCTTTAGCTTCTTTCTACTCTCCAGGCAAAAGGTGAAGGGATCAGGCTGTCCCAATGTCCTTGAAGAGGTATCAGGTGCAAAGATTTTGCTGAGCAGCCACTACTCAGGCATATGGCAGCAGGTTGCTAAGAAAAAATATTTGGATTTCCCTTTTTAGCATATGCAGGCGACGGTCTTGGGAGGCTCAGAAAGGCTTTGGGGTCTTGCTGACTTTCATCCATGCGTGAAACCTGGCAGAAATAATAGACTTGTAGGAAAACCTTGACTGGATAGCACCTCCTGTTTCAGGGTTGAGTAGGGTAGTGATTTATACCTGCACATCACCACCTGCACAAAACTACCTGAACCCAAAAGGTATCCCAAGGATCTGTTAGCACCCTGTGACTATGACGCCAGTGTTTCACACTACTTTGCTGCCGTAGTGGCTGCCTCTACCCAGTCAGAATGGAAGGGGAACCAGCTTCACCTTGACACAAGCAGCTCGAACCTACAGATGCCGTGAGAACTTGCCTGAGTATCAGTTTTTCTGCACCATGCTGCTTCACGCATGGCCTCAGTCTGTCGGTGTTGCTTGACGCTGGAGCCTGGAGCAGACTGCTGACACCGGCTGAACAGAAAGCAGCACTGTAAGTAATGCACAGAGCCATCTCTCTGGGTTTGTTGGCCTTGCTTGTCTCGAGAGAGAGAATTCTTGAAAATCCATGATGTGCTGTCTTGGGGTTCGGCATGATTGCAGGCACCGGTAGGAAGCCTCTGAAAATGAAAAATATCATAGTTTTAACAGAAGAGAAGACTAGTATGGTGGTTGAAAGACAGGGGGGACCTTCTATCTCCTTAAACCATAATGGCTGCAAAATGTGAGACTCCTGTGTCTCTAAATTACTGCTTACTGAGGCACTTCAGTGAATCAATTTCTGAAAATAGCTATCCCATTTTAACTTCTCTCTAGGCATCCACTAACCCAGCCTCCTGCTCTGATTCTGAATGCAAGAAGTGGCTGCCACTGGCTACTGAATTATAGGCTTTGGCATCGTCACAGTGACATTTCATGACAACAAAAATTAGCTTGGGTTTAAAATGGGGGGGGGAGGAAGAGAAAGCATCTGAGGGGAGAAGGATGTTTCTTCCTTCCAATCGCTGTACATGCAACAGCGTGGCACCCTGTAAGACAACATGAGCAGGACGTGGTGCCATTACACCGGGACGAGCCGCTTACCGCTTCTCATGAAACTAGAGGCGAGAAGGATCCCTCCAATTGTCTAGCAACATCACTAGGCCGGTTATTGGAGCCCAAGTGTAATTTTAGCAGCTGCTGGCATTCAGGAGATGTGGCAGTTGTATATCGCACATGCTAATGACACATAATGGCGTTGGCCAATCTTTCATTTCTCTTTACAAACCGCAGTTCCAGTAAACTGATAAAGGAAAGATTTAGGGATCAGGGCTAGGAGGTGAGCGTGCCTCACAGCCCTGTGCCAGCTCTTGGAGACTGGTCCCAGGGACGCTGCTGCCAGCAGCAAACCCGAGCTGAGCAGGGCCTGGCCCTCGTCACATGCAGGTATATGTTCCTATCCCCATGCAATCTCCTCCACAGAGTCCGTACAACAGCTCACGGGGATACATCATTAACAGGATCGCAGAACTGATCCAGCTGAAAAAGAACCCCAACAAAACATACCGTGAGGGTTATTTTAAATAATTTATCTATTCTATGCAAATATTAGGTATATGTAATCATATATTATGTCACATATAATTGCTATATATGTTTTCATACATGTAAATTTATATTTTTTAATATACCTACCCAAACATCAAAACTTGTCATTTTTAACGTGGATGAGTTTATCGCTGTGGCTTACCTTTCTGTGAAGCACAGCATTTTTAAGAAATTCATATTTCACAAAGCCTCTGCCGTGCACTGTTGCTAGTTCTGATCGGCCTCTGGTACGGCTTTCCAGCTGGGACTCCAGGTCAGATCCTGTCATCTCATGAGTCCTCAGCCCACAGGCTGTAGCCAGGACACATGGCTTATTTAACGCAGCACGCATAGAATCCAGGTGGTGCCAATGACGGCCACCCAAATGACCACCCATTTGAACCAGTGGTCCCCTCCGTTATCTGGCTGGTCCATGACCTCGTGATGGAGAGAAACAAGGCATGGGGATGGTCCCCCTGAAAGCCAGCGGCACCTGTGCTTCTCTGCTCGCCTCCGTGGCTGCGGGAAGGCTGGCTGCTTGCGAAAGGGCAGAGCAGGGAGTTGGCAGTGGTTCCTTCTTAGCCACCCCCCCAAAAAAAGGCTGCTGGAGGTTGAAGGGCTGCACCCCCTTTGCTCAGCAGAAGAGACACAGCCAGTGGATCTGCTGGCCAGCCAGGGCCAGGGTGTCTCTTCTGCCATGCGAGCTGCAGCCCCAGAGTAATCCCCCTGCTTCCCATTCCTTGGCACTAAACCACCAAGTTGTGCGACAGTGTAAGGGAAATGGATTTTTAATAAAAAAGGCCCTGCTTTTGAAGCCAGAGGTAACAGGATCATAAATCTTTAGAAACAGCTCATTAGGAAGCTGGAATTAAGCACAAGTGAGTAGGAATTTTAAAGATGACATTCTAATTTTTTAATTCAAATCATTGATACTGCAATCTTCTATTAATTTCCCTATAATTTGTATATGCACTTAAGAGAACATATACTGTCCATCCATCTTGTCAGGCACCTACACCCAGGATTTTACCAGCAAGAGACTGAGAGAACAACCCAAGGTTAGTAGAGAGAAATCTGGAGCAACACCCACTGGCACAGGGAACTCTGAGTGCCTCTCCAGCAAATACATCGGGCAGAGTTTTGTAACACAGGAGGCACGCAGACCCTATAGCTTCACGGCTTTTGGGGTTTTTTCCCCTCTGCATTCCTTCAGTTGAAGTGCTTCAAGCACACCACTGAAAACGTCAGAGAACAAATCAATCTCATCGAGAGGAGAGTGGCTGATGCACCACCGTATCGCATGTGAAGAGGGGGCCAGCACTCCTGTCTGCAGTGGCTTTGCTGGTATGAATGCTACCGCCTGACATTTTCCCCTAGGGAAGAGAGAAGTATTGGGATTTTAATCTTACTTCAGCTAACCATCCTCACTCTAATTCAGCTCAAAGCTCAGAAACCATGACAAACCCTCTCCAGGGTGTGTCATAGCAGACAACCAAAGTGCTTGTTTAGAAAGAACGGGAGTAATTTTCATATACTTGAAAAAGCCTGGGTTGAAAATAACCATTTTCAGCTGATTCATTGCATCCGCTACCTGCTACCCCAGAAGACACGTGTCGCCTGCAGTGAGGAAGGCAAAAGCTCTCTGCCCACAGCCAGCAGCTGCAGGTGGTGGGGAGGAGAAGGAGGAGGGACGTGCATCCACCCGGGGAGGTGCAACCCAACCAGGCAGCTTCAGAAAGGCTAAGGTGCAGCAGCAACAAATGGGAAGCTCTCTGCTGGACTTTGTGACAAAATGCTGTGAAGCAGCATTAAAAAAAAGCCAATAAAAACAAGTGAGTGGCTCGTACTTTTCAGTGCAGTTGTGCCAGACTCCCTGCAAATTCAGCCCAGGGCCCCAGAGAGTGCTTTGTGTGGGGTCCCCACCTCCTTGGTGCTTTGTAGACCCCCAGTTAAGTAATTAACCAACACAAACATCTTTCTCACAGAAAAAAAAAAAGAGGCTGTCTTCAACAGAGAACTTTGCCATGTGACTTGGTCTTATTTTAGTAACGTAAGAGGGAGTTTTGACAACAGTATGGAAGATGAAGGTTTTTTCCCCCTTTTTTAACATCCTGCTACTTGCCATTACTTGGTGATCTTCTGTTGTGTTATGCTCTCCTCATGTGCTAAGCCTAACCACTTTTAATTACTCCCTTGCTTTTGACTTTATAAATCTTTTCACTTGCTTTCCAGTTGTGGGGTTTTTTTTTGTGGTTTGTTTTTTTTAATGCTTCTTTGTGCATTTGCATGTTATCTTCTTAGATTTTTCTGGTGTGAAGTATGACCAAGTTACATGCAAAGCCTTGGGGCATATTCATTGTTACCTCTTTTCTGGATTTAATTTTCCCCACACCCTTGACAGCATTATTCATGTGTTTCTTGGCTGGCGCTAGCGTACTTGGGATAAAGCTGCCTGATGACTCTACTGAGATCTGGACAACAAGAAACGTCCTCTACCAAGCCGCCAAATCCCTGCAGTGCTGGAGGCCAGGCTGCAGTGGAGACCTCTGCCATGTGGCAGCGTGAGTCAGGGGGCCAGCAAGGGCAGAGACTCGAAGGCAGCAGGTGGCCACGGTCAGTGGTCCCATGACCTTGGAAATGCCCCACACCATTTCTGCTGGCCCAGCTGCAGCAGCTGAGTGACACTTGCAGGGCTCAGCTGACTGCTGGTGCCCACCCTGAGCCTTCAGCTCCACCATATGTGTTAATACATCTCCTTCCTACGCCCCCAGGATGAGCGTCCTCTCCCTTCAGGAGCATCAGTAGATTTTATAAAGAGTGCTGCTTTTCTATCTGGCGTGCTTGAATTCATTGTCAGAGTGACATCAGCTGGGAAAAGCTGGTACTGGAGCAGAACTTCATTTTAAAGAAGTGTCTTTCCACCCAAAAGCAAGTTCCCTCACGCTGCACAGAACATTTCAGTTCTTCTGAAATCCGAAAACGCCAGGCAAATCATAACTTTCCATAAACTGAAAGCAACCAATGACCTTCCTCTTCCAGAGCATTACCCAGATTAATTTTTCATTTTAACTGTAAATTCTTCGTACATGAAATGAGCAAGTGAAAACTGGAGCGGAACAATGCAGCCAGACTCGTTGAAGGACAGAGTTGAGCACAGCGGGGTTTTCTCTTCCAGGCGTACAGGAACGAAGCTTCAGCATCAGCTCTCGTGGGGGCTGGTGGTGGCAACTGTCATACTGATGGGCTGGCTGCTTGATACGATTTTTTTTTGGTCCTTCTGGTGGTCGTAATTGTATTTTAATGTTACATTAAGACTACAGGCTTCTCATTAAAAGGTAAGGCAGTTGCAACACAATACTAAGTGATTCAACACATGTTTATAATGATTTCTGCTTCTGGCTGGCAACACGTATTACTGCACAAGAACATAATGTGTTTCATATGATCCAGGCATAAATCAGGACTGTATTTCTTTCTGAAAGATATCAACAATTACTGTAAAGTACCTTGGACAATTTTGGCATACACAGATGAGCAGGAAATATACCAAGAATTTTCTTTGGCAAGAAAGCACGCATACTTTATTTCTGAATATGTGATAGGTGAGGTTCAAGAAATCCTTCTCAAAGAAGAAGATAGTAGAGCAATCCTTGAAGACTCAGGTCAGCAGTGAGAAAAAGTTTCTTTTTCTTGGGGCAGGGGACAAATGTGTATGAATTCTTTTCAGCCAAAAAACTCTGTAACTAAGCTTGTTTTTTGGGAAAAGAAGATGTATGAGGTCTTATCTAGTACTCAGTAATACCTGTGATGTTTGCTACTCTCAAATCTGTTACTGATTTGGTGAACCACCACAACCTTGCTAGAAGGGCTTCTGATTAGGATTTTGTTTAGCGACTAAAGTTTTGTAGTTCCAGCAAACAACAGGCATTTTCAGTGTCTGAGGCAAGCCTTGCAAAGGGAAGTTGCCCCTTTTCATATAGAAAAACTGATTGCCCTGAAAGTCACAGGAAAAAAAAAATTTCAGGCACAAGCTAAATTAAGAGATGATGGAAACAGCCCATGAAAATCAGTCTGCACACTGCATGTCTTTTGGGAGAAGGGAAAAAGCTGAGCTTTCCAGGAGAACATCGCTCCTGGACTTGTTTTGGCCCCAATGCCCTTTGATAACAAGACAAGTGCTGAGCTAGCACGCTCCCTGCGACCACTGTCAGGAAAAAGGAGTATTTTTGCCTTTAGTTCTTCCATTTCATTGAAGAGTTTCCAAGGTGATATAAGGAAAGGGAAGGAACAAAGTGTGTACCAGACTAAATAGCTCCAGTAATTCCCAAACTATTTATGAAAGTCAGATTGAGTTGGTATGCAGTTTGTGAGTTTTGCTGCAGCGAACAGCATCTGGCCAAACTTTAATTTTGCTGCTGGTTGAAAGAAAATTGTAATCAGTAGGTGAAGCAATAGAAAACTGCAGGAAAAGCAGAGAGCACTACAGCACGCTTCTCTCCAGCAAGAGCCCCTCTATGATCGCAAGGCCAAATACAGTTTAAAAAAATGAAACACAAGATTCCCATGTATTTAGAGGCTTCAGGATCGAAGGCTTTAAATGGGTAATTTAAGACGCTTCATTGAATAGCACTGTAATATAACAGTCTGTTGGAAGCTCTCTGCTCCCTGGGATCACCGCTCATCAGACATATCTATTAGCTGATACTGAAAATAATTCTCCACAGGACACCCCAAGTTTAATCAGAGCATGTTTTTCAAAAGCCTCCAGTTAATGAAAGAGAGAAGAAACATTTCTAGGTGTACACAGTTGCAAATGAAAGAGGAAAAAACTGCGTTTATCTGTTTACTCTTCCTGGCCCAAGGGGATGATCAATGCCGGTTGTTTCGGTCGGCAGCTAGCAAGGCTATAACCAAGAACTACCGTAACACCACCTGGTTTAGTTGCAGAGGCTCTCCGAGATACGGAGCCGACAGGAGCCAGTCCCTCGGCTTACAGCACCGGCCGCTCTCAGCCAGCAAAGCAGCAGCAACAGCTCTCACTGCATTTCCTCAGGGCTGCTTCGGCCAAGTCAGGAGTTCCTTTGCTGTCCTGCATTTTTCCAGCGATGGCTCCCTTTCCCTCCCACCTGGCTTGCCTGCACCTTCAGTCAACATCAATGCTCTACCTGCACTTATGTTCAGTCTACTAAATAACATGTCCGGCCTCACGGTTGACGTGTGTAAGCAGCTTTGCGCTTCTAAGGCAGAAGTTTCTATTTCTTCCTTCAATTCGTTCTCTTCAGCCAGGTCTCTCTTAAAAACAAAAAAATAAAAGCACTCCTCCGTTTAAGCTTTGTCTACCGCATGGTGAAGCCCAAAGGGCGCAGTGCTATCTGACCAAGCAAAGCAAGGGGACCACCCCCCTGGGGAACCCACCCCCCAGGACACTCCCTCCCAATGTAGTTATTTATTTATAAACTCACACGGCACTTTTCTGTCAGGACACATTCAGTCCCTCAACACAAGTCAGTTTTACTCCAGTCCTGTGCAAAGCCGCCTTGATTACCCCAGCAGAGCACCCAGGCAAAGGCTGGGTCTGTTCTCTTCATACCTGCCAGCCTGGTCTAGCTCACCTTCTGTTCTGGGGAAAAACTCACCACTATTGCCACCGGCCTAGCTTTATAAGCTTTTTACAACAGTTTTCAGAATTAATGTTGCTATTTTCAGTTTAGTGCCAGTTTAGGGTCATAAATCGGCTACCGGTATGGTACCGCGCTCCGGCTGGTTTCCACCTCTGCTTGAAGAACTATCCTCCTTTGACAAAATATTTCAGGAGCAACAATGAAACTAGTGAAAACCCTGTTGAAACCTGTTTTCCAAAATGAAGTCCTTTCCATCCCAGCACACCCCCCCCCCCCCCCAAGAATGGCAGCTCTCTTCTGGCTTTTCCTGCTGAGCAAAATTCAGCCAGCAGCCAGTCCACAGCAGCACAATGTTGACTGCAAAAAGGCTGAATTATGCTTCATTTCCTACCCAGGCACACCAATTTGAGCACGATTGCACCAACTCAGCTCTTCAGTTTCCCAGAACTCATGAACGGTTGTTGTTTGTAACCCCTCAGATGTAACAGGCCCACGGGTTGAAAGTTGGTAAAGCCGGAAAGACAGACACACCTCCTCTGTAAAAACCCCTCTACGCTAGAAGTATTCCCCAGTGTCCTGGTTTGAGGTAAAATAGGACCAATTCTGTTCAGTAACTTTACTGAATTTTTTTTCCTCTTCATTCTCACAGAGCTCACTTTAGGTCTGGTGAACTATTCCCCGGGACAAGTTCAAGCTCCTGTTACAGCTTCTAGTTCTTTATTGGCTACGGTTCAGGTCATCTTATTAATTTATGGTCGTTAGCCAAACTGCTTCCCCAGCAGTTCTGCCTCCCTCAGCTGTTTTTAGCGGACAAGAGCCAGGAGAGACCCCAGTTACACAGGGAGCTTCACACCCTCACCCACAGTCTCTAACCTCCTTCCGCTGATCTCAACGGGGAAATCAAATTCCTGAGGCAGGGACTACGGATTCCCGCACGGGGCAGTTTCTGTGAAGCCCAACAGGCTGGGGTGCCTTAGGAGGCAAAGAGCATGCTTCATTTTGGCAATAACGCTGCTTTGTTTCTGGAATAAAACATTGCTTTCATGGCGGGGGAAAAAGAAAAAAAAAAAATTTTTTCTGTCCTAACCCTGAAGTTTAAAGAACCGCATCCAGCAGGTGTCCTTTGCCCTAGTTAATCTCATTAAATCCCATCTCTTGCATTCACTTCCAGACTCATTTTTTCCATGCATGCTGTTGGCAGCTTTCACTCTTACAACATTTTTTAAAACATACTGGTTTCCCATCGTCTTCTGCTGCTGAAGCTTCTTGCAAACCCAGTTTCTATGAAGCAGAGTCCTTGGAAGTGAGAATATTGAAAAACCTAAGCGTACTGGGATGAAGGGGGAAACCACTAACATTTTTTTCATCCCCAAATACCTTTCCTTAAGTGGGAGGAATTTCAAATAAACAAAAACGGTTAGAAACTGTTTTAGTGCCATCCGTGCTTGCTTCAATTATAATTGACAATTGATACATAGTATATTTTATAATATATATAGTTTATATGTCTGCTGGGATGAGAGTATTCTACATTGATTAGCAAAGTCTGATACGCAGCACACACAGGAGTAGAAATACAGCTCCTAAACGCTAATTTCTTCCATTTAGGTTACAAGGCAGGTTGCAAAGGTAAGAAAAAAAAAAAAGTGCCTTAAAATACCAGATTTTTTTTTTTTTTTTTAATACTAAAGACTCCCAGCTTGTTTAGATCATTAGTAGCAAATACCTGAAGCAATTCAATAGACAAAATTAAATCTTTCCCTGAGTTTTCACACTCGCCAAAGCTGTGCTAAACTAAACAAGCATTTTTCCTGCTGTTTCTGAAGGATCATTTCAACTCTGGCAACCTGAAAATTACTATAAAGAATAAGCTGAAATTTTATTACTATCTGCTGTCCAACAGTCGTTTTACAATTCAAGAACTGCTGGGCAATTAAAAACTAACGCATTGCAGGTAGTTTCAGCTGTTTCTGGTGACATGAGGCAACTATTTACATGAGGATTCAACTGTTTCTGATACAGAGTTATCTCCTCTCTTAAACTGCCTTTTATTTTTATTAAGTAACTGCGTAAGTTGCTTACAACTATGATCAATAACTAATTACCTTTGGATTCTTTCTTTCCCATCATAGCCACTTATGGTGACACCACCTCTGTTTTTTCCAGGTAAATGAGAACTGTTTGATGGGTGGCAGACATATCTTCCAATACCACTGCCATTAGCACCATTTAATCTCGGTTTCCAGAAGACCAGTTCCATGAGTAAAGAACAATTTTAATTAAAGGCAGACACTCAATATTTTTTCCTCCCTCCTCAGCATTTTTTTAACCTTAGTTTCAAATTATTAATGGCCGAGATGTCAATACTCTAAAATTACAAGAGGATAAAATTTCAGTTGGGTGCCCAATGAGATGCTGCGGGCTCTGATCCTGAAATAAAGATGCAAAATGTAATTGAGTCACAATATGTCTAATGTACCGAGTCCCACATTACAACCCTCAAAATCAGTCATTACACTCCTTTATTAAGTAACATTCAGTTTAGCATTATCCATATTAAGAATTACTTTTCCAAAAGACAATTCACACAGCATCAACCCAAATATATTGTAGAAGTCCTGATACAGCTATATCAAAACCACAGCCTTTTAAGAATAGGTATGGTCTTGAAAAACAAAAATCCCTAGTCTAGGCAGTAAAAATATTCTGTGTAGACCTGTGTGAATCAATCTCCTATCACGCTCTTAAAAAAAAAATAAAAATTTTCCCATAACCCTATGCCAATGGACCTTCTATCCTCCTTCTTCCACTCCCAGGCAATGGAGCCTCATGTCAGCGATTTTACTTAAGATTGATAGTTGCAAGCTGTTAGTTTGTAATTCCCTATATTGTTCCAATAAAAATTTCAGTCTGAGAATGGGAATGCCAAAACAAACTCTCACTGGCATAAAGATACAAACTACTATAAACAGAAATAAAAGGTCCTCAATTAATAAGATACTGAACACTTGTAAGTGCGCTTTAAAAGACGGCCAACAAATTACTGAAATGTTCTAAAAAATTATTTTCAGTTCGTTACATGCTGTTGCTGCTGAGCTAAACATAAACATTTTGAAACCAAGTGATCTGGTAGGTTTAAAGATGACAAAATATTTCAGTCTTGAATTCGACAGTCCAGATGGAGGAGTTCAGAGGTATAATGACAATATTTCTATTGAGACACGATTTAAAAATAAGGTAGTAACAGTATAATCAGAATTTTATCTGCTTTTTAACAAGGACGGTACCAACAATTGAGTTAGCAGGCGACATGAAATAAGTGGGGCTATTTGCAAGAATGAAACAAAGTCCAAAGTTTACAGATCAACATGAACCTTTCCCATTTAAACACTCCTAAAAGCATAAACCAAACAATTTTACAAGGCTCCATTTCATCCTACTGCTAAGTTTCCATCATTATTTTTATCAAAGCACCATTTTGAGACCTACAATTAAGATGCTAAAGAAAGCCATTACAGTAACGAAGGACACCGAGTTCCAGTTTAAAAGTAGAAACGCATAGCCAAGTATTGAGTCAAAGAAGATGCACCTTCAGAAAATAAGACAGTCTGCCTTCTTCCTGTAACGAGCTTGTGATCTTCAGAGTAATGAGAATAAAGCACATGTATTAATCTTTAAACTGGTTGCACCTGACCAACATTACAAACAGTTTTCTGAAAAACTCAGACATCAACAGGCATTAGCTGTATAACTTTTTTATTTTACTATATTGACATTTTATGCACAAATATTTTATCAGAGTAAAAATAGAAAATAATTGTTTCATGTAAAATTACCAAAAAAATGCAAAACACAAAAGAAATACATAATTATTAGCAGAGTATAAGTGTCTTTATTTAAAGAGTAAAAAGTATGCAAAACCCCTTCCATTTTACAAAAAATTTGGAATATTCTTTCTATGTTTTCCTTCTGGCAGCAACAGAACAACCTTTGACAATATATTCTACATCTTTTATTTTATTGAAGACATCAAGTTAGTCACAGATTTCTCCCTCAACTACAGAGAATGTGACAACGATAATGGTTGAAGGATTCCTTCTTTACTAATTAGAACACGGTGGAAAAGCAAATGATCCCACAACAAAGAACCCAAAGGACTATCATACCTACTGAAAAGCTGCAAAATAATAATCAGATGTATTTACAAAGAAAGTGTGATATCAAAAGTTTCCCCTAGAGGGCTTACAAAACAAAAACATTCAAGGGGATAAAGTATTGGTATTACACTTCAATTTTGCTGTTAGTTTATCCTCCCACAGTCCAGTTTGACCTAGAAAGTTGGTATTTTAAGCTTCTCTTCTTTTTGTACTGTATTTTACCTGAAAAGGCCTCTCATGAACTCTGCTAAATGTAACATGCGACTTGTATTGGACTTCTGTTTAGTAACGGAGCAGCGTGATACACATAGCTGCTGCCACCAAACTATCAGCTTCATCTTATTCTTAGCAAGCGAACCTGCATCTATTTGCACAAGTCACCTCACGCACTTGCCAACTGGTGGAATCAGACTACTGTAACAGTAATAACTGGATTGGTGACTGACCTCTTGTGACAGATGCATTTACACGTTTTGCTCAGGGTTTAACTTTTTTTAAAAACAAAATAAAACCAGCACACTTAGTAGATGGAGTGCTTTAAGAGCTCAAGAGTGAAAACAATAGAGTTACTGAAAGAATCTGGAAAAAAAAAATTATTATCATAGTGGTGATGGAAAAAGTAGGCTATAACTACATGCAAGATTTCTAGATAAGCAAAAGCTATCTGCAGATATATCCACCTATACACAAAGAGCTTTGTCCTCAATGCATCTTTAAAATAAACATGAGTCTGTGTTCTTTGCCCTCTGTCTGCTTTCAGATCAAGAGCTACAGTCCAGTGCTTTCCCTACTCAGTATAAGCACATTTTATGTTTGGAACCTCACTGTACAAGCCCTTTTGATTTAAGGTTTAAGAGTAGCTCGATCCCTCACAGAATTAAAGGTTTTCCCTTATCCATTTGCATTTTAATTGGTGTTACCACAGGGGGTTTCTCTTATATAATGTTGGAAAAGATGCATGGTGACATAATATTTATACTGTTTAATAACATGTAGCGGCAAAACCAAAATCAAAACTGCATTTTCAGCCATCAGAAGAAGTCTAATAGGCATCAGTACAGAAACTCAGAAGTTGCAGCCTATTTTTTACTGCACATATAAGTTTGCATGAAGCACTCTCCATATCTCAGATTTCAAGATACATTCCAACTATTTCTACTCATCATCCAGACTTCAAATTGTACGCAGCTCTGGAGCACGCATGTGGCTTATGAAGCTTCAAAAACATCACTTGAAGTTCAAAAACCAATTAATTTTAAATAAAAAAATACAACTTTGTGTTTTAATATATGTCAGCCTGTACAATAACTTGGGAATCAAACTTCAGTTCTCTGTAGAACTATTTTCAACTTGCATTTGTTTCTAAACAGGGACTACTGACTGTGATTAACTTAAGTCTTCAGTTACTAAGGTTGACTACCATGCAGGCATAAGCACCTTGCAGAAAAGCACTGAAAGCCCCCACCAAAAACAAATTACTCTTTGGGCGAGGGCTATTTTTTCAAGTTTTCAAATCACCTGATGGGGGGAGATAGTGGGGGGAAGAAGTTTATCTTTGTTTTTTGCTAAATGGCTAGCTTTAACAATGTCTTTCAAAACAGGTAAGTACTTGCCCTCATATATGCATATTATCTACATATTACAATGAAATACTCATAATTGGCTTTTCACCTAAGCCAGATCTAAACCTGGATCTCCTTCTTCAGCACTGATCTTCAGTTCAGTCTAGTCTTAGTTTCCTTTGCTTATAAACACAGAAGCTATTTTAAGAACCTGATGCTCTGTAACATTTAATGTGTCTTTCGGCTCTGCTTGATTAAATGAGAATAACGAGCATATTTAACTTCGAAAGCATCAAATGCCATTTGGTAGCTTAGCAGAGAACAAAAGACTGGAAAGGACTGAGTTCAGACAACTGGATCAGCCTGCTTGCTGTAGGTACTTCATTTTTGTTAAAAGCACTCCAAAAATTATTTTGTACAGCTGTGGACACAGAGCGTTGACCAGTTCAACCTTTCTCACCAATTTCAGATTGCATACCGTGGAGGCCCTGACTCAAAGTTGCAGATGTTGTGGTGATTCCTTAACTTATACTGAAATATATGCTGTTAAAAGATCCAAATTTATGCGAGTCCCAGTTCTTTGTAGAAAATCATGCACTATGTTGTACTGTCAAGAAACAAAGGAAGTTTCCAATTCTGATAAAGGTAAGAGCAGCAACTGCTCTGGTTATATAGGAAAGGCCTCAGGTTCCCACTTTCAGGTCCTAGTGCTTAATTATCTTTCTCTGTTTGCAGGGATGCTGTAGCTAGCGCCACTGCGGTAACTGGCTGTGCAATACCATGGAGCTGCATCTTGGCTAGCTTCTTCTGCTCACATTCTGTGACCAACCGATTCAACTCTGCTGCACTGTATCCAATGAGGGTTTTCAAGTCGCAGACAAATTTGTACACAAACCTCTTGCCTTGCACCTTGCAGATCATGTCTCCATCATAGTAATACCTGTAAAAAGAAAAAAAAAAAAGTAAATTTTCAGCATCAGTAACTTCCATACACATCAGTCATTTACTTAAAGTCACTCGGAGGCCAAAATATGAATCTTTTTCTTGTCATGATTCTCATATAATTTCATATACCAAGAGAAAAGGCTTGAAAGTTGTCCCCGTACCTTGATACGTTAAGGACAAACAAAACACAGTAATTATTTTAGAAGCTGTAGAAAGCACCAGTTCAGAAATTAAGGTCTCTGAGAAGTTTAAAAACAGCCGAGGGGAGTGTAAGTTTTATATAGTGCTTTGCCTTAATAAGAAAATGTTGTCTTCCCCCCTCATTATCGTCTTTTGCTTTCTTTACTCTTGCCTGTGCTTTTCTGAGGAACAAGATCATGTTGGAAACAGTCTGAAAATGAGCATTGTGGTTTCTGATACTAAAGCAGCCATTCTCTCCCTATCGTTTTCAAAGATGGAAGTGAAACAATAGAAGCATGGTTTGGTTTTCTTTTTTGTATAGTTCATATGCTGGCAAAACTACATCCTTTGCCTTTATTTACAGCTAAAAGCAACTTCTATAACTATGAATACTTTTTACATTGTGTCACAGAAGAGTTACCAGACTGAGTACAAAAGCAGTAAAGGTAACAAAGTCTGTATGACCCACTGTTGTACTCCAGAGACATTATAAACCTTCAGGTAAGACCAACAGAACATAGGTTCGAATTTTACAGTTTTGTTGCTGTTCTTGTCTTACTGCAGGCGTTTAATAGAATGCATGTTACATTTCTCATTAAGAAAACCCAAGTGGCCAGGACATAACTTGGACCTGATGAGCTTAACAAGCTTGTGATACATTTGAAAAAAACCCAAACCAAACAAGCCCCCACAAAACCCAACCAAAAAAACCCCAAAACACATCAACAAAAAAAAAAAAAAAAAAAAAAAAAAAAAAAAACAAAAAACCCACACAAAAAAACAAAAACAAAACCAAAAAAAAAAAAAAAAAAACAAAAAAACCCACAAAACCCAAACCAAAAAACCAAACCACCCACACAATTTAATTTCCTCAAAATCATCATCCAAATCAGCCCATCACACAAAACATTCCAAGTTTCTTGACTGTCTAAAGCTCAGTCCTCTGAGTGATATGCTTGTAAAGCAAAGATGATTCTCATTCACCATTAAGTCAATTAAAAGACTAACTTTTGTCTTCTAGCTCTAATGGAAAACAGTACAGGAAATTAATTATTTTTCTTCAAGTCTCCCTCCCCTACTGGATAATTAAACAGATGTTGATTTTAGAAAATTTACCAAGGTGTACGTAACAAAAAAGAGCTGCTCTTCCCTTTTTCACCCTGCCCTAGTTTCTAGACTGCCTGGTTTCCCTACAGCTGGGCAGAGGATCTAGCACGTTTCCCAATAATATCAACATCATTTTCTGTACTAATCAACAATTGACACAGTAATTTCAGCACATTAGTAAACAAAACACATTACCATTTTTATTTTAATAAAACTTTAGCTTGACAACAGTGTTTATCACGGGAGTAGCAAGAGGCGTTAAATATCCCTTCAGACATTCAAGTGTTAGAAAACATGTCAATATTGATGCAGCTGCCAAACCACAAACATTTTGAGAAATGTGATTTCTGTAATTCTGCGACTAAAATATAAATGCAAAACTTCTCTAATAGTGATTTATGCAAATTACTGTGCAGACATCTGTTTAATATCCCAGTGATAAGAACATTCTTCTGAAGTTCTTCAGCTGCTTTTGAGATCTTCTCCAGAGTTTGTTGACAAAACCCACAAAACATTAGCATCATTTACATCATTTTTATCTTCCAGAAAGTTTTCACATATACCTTCAGTACACAAATGCATAGATTCACAGAACCAGGTTGGAAATATGGGAGCAGTATTACAACAATACAGGCTGGGGAGCAGCCCTACTAGAAAGGCGCTGCTTTGGCCAGCAGGTTGGACCAGAGACCTCCCGAGGCCCTTCCCACGTTAGGGATTCTGTGATCCTATGAAAAAAGTAACATTCTAATTTAATATACATAAATAATGTAAGAACAGCTATATAAGACCAGACTAAAGATCTCTCTAGAACAGACCACAGACTCCAACAGACCAAAAGCGGATACCAAAGGAAAAGCATGAAAGTAGAGTAAGCATATAATCATGCTCTTCCTTGCTTTCAATGATCTGGGGCTCAGGAATGTCTAGAAGTTGCATCTTTCTGTACTTAATATCCTTCAAAATATTTATTTTTCATTACTTTGTCCACTTTCCTCTCAAACTCATAAAGTAATTGAGGCTTTGAGCAACCAGGTCTAGTGGGAGGTGTCCCTTCCAACCTAAACTGTTCTATGATTCTAATTCTAGCATCCACAATACTGTGCCTAAAGAAGGCACAAACTAAAATGAAAGGGTATAGTTAAGCTGTGGATCTGATGCCTGCCAGTTTCTTCTGATGCCTCCTGTTCACGTAAATGAGATACTGAGCAGTCATTCTTTACTGACTCTATACCATTCACGGTCTTCTAGACTTTGCTCTCCCACAGTGAAAGTACTCATTCAGCATTATGAATATTGATGTTACTTAAATCCTCCCTAAAAGACTAAAGAAAGACAGAATACAGTAACTTTACCATCATTTCTCACAGAGGTATTTTTAAATAGAAGTTGATTTTTTTTTTTTTTAAAACAATGTTAAGATGAGTTTACTTTCTTTTAGAAAAATAGTGTAGCCAAAAGTGGAAATACTGAAAAGTAAATCTTAGATCTGACTTCAACCATATGCCACTTCACTCATATAATTCTTAAAACTGCTTAAACAATTTGCAGGATTAGGCAATAAATACCTTTCTTGAAAAGTAATCAAGAGAAAGAGCTTTAACCATATCAGAATAAAAAATTAGAAGTTCAATCTTGATGATTTCAGAGAACTTCAATGAATTGTCAAATGTTTCCACAGGCCAAAATAATCAGGGAAAGAGAGTCTAAAATTCAGGTACTTGCGTTCTTCCCTCTCCTCAAGCACATCACCTACAGTGATTCAATAATACAAGTACCTTTTACCAATGTCAAGTACAAAATCATAATGGAATGAAGACAGCCTGAAATGCCTTCATTTCTTCAGATGATAAAAGTTCACTATGTTGGAATCACAAGTGTTGAAACTTACCTGTCAACTGCATTTTTCAATTTAACATCCCTACCATAAGAACAATGAAGTGGGTCAATGAATATGTGAACCTAGAAAAGGTGTTGTTACATACAGAAAAAATTCTTACATACAGAAAACTACTAACAATTACGTAATTACAGGAAAGTACCGCTTTATACCATAATGAGCAAGAGGAACATGAACAAGTTAACAGTAAAGTACAAAAATAAGTAAATAATTCAGAATTTCACACATTTCTGTATCTTTCACCAATAATCAATATTGTTTGGCATATTACTGAAAGCATATATGCTGAAGACACATCAAAAAGACATCTATTTCCAGAAGCAAGCTATGCAAATTAACTATCATGTCAGCGTTCAATAATCTTAAAAAAAAAATATTCAAATGTTCAAGAATTTATCACACCAGCTTCTTAAGGGGGGGAACAAACAAAAAAACCAAAAAACCCAAAACACCACCCCAACAAATACCTTGCCCCTGAGACTAGTACAATCTGATTCGAAGGAGCAGCTTCAGAAGATCTGTTTATCCCTTTACTAACAAAGCCAAAAGTCTTGCATTATGATAGTTAAAAATAAAGCAGCCAAATGGAAGCAAATCAGTTAATATCTGATCAGCTCCTACAGTTTCTTACCTCAAAGCCCGACTAAGCTTCTCATAGTTCATCGTGGGTTTGTTTTTGCGCTGTCCCCATTTTTGCGCAACCAGTTCAGGTTGATTCAATTTAAACTCTCCTTCATCACCAACCCAAGATATACAGTCCCGAGCATCTTTGTCAGTAAGAAGTTCTAATAAAAACTGCCACAACTGGATCTGGCCATTGTTTCCTATTGAAATAGGGATAACAAGATCCATTTCAATTCGTCCTTTTTATGTTCCCCTCATAACTAAAAATTTTCAACCAATATATTAAAGTAGACCAACACAGAATATATGATGGAAGGAATATTTGCACTTAATTAATTTATTCTAATTATTCTTTTGTAAACATTTTCCTGCAAAGTCATCAGTATTAATCCATTAAAAAAGACACTGATGAATACAGGGGAAAAAGAAATAAAGATTTCTCATAAATCTGTCCCTAGAACTTAAGAAAAAAACCCCAAATAATAAACACAGTCATTTATCTATCCCTAAATTAGAACAGATTTAGCAAGAGCTGCCTATTCCTCTTCGGGCATATACACATATGTATATATAAATATATGTAATAGAAGTTGTCTTTTTAAAAAATAGTTAAATCATTTAGTCTTCAATTTTCAATATTAATATTGAAAATACAAAAAAAACCCCACAAAATTCAGCTTAAGGCAAATAACATCTTTCATGTCCAATCATTAAATTTCTTTTTAAGTCAAGTATCTGCAGTTAAATTTCTAAACTCTCAATGAGATACAGATAGCACACCTAACGTCTAAAGGGAGAAACACAGGGTATTGCTCACTGATGTCAGCTGATAAAATCTTGGCCTAAGAATTCTAAATGATATCATAATAGACTTTTATGGAGAGTTTAAAACAAATAAAATTTCAAGGGAAGGGAGAGGAAAGGTTTTAACCGAAAAATTCACAACAGTGGAGAGAACCAAAGCAAAAATGACAGCAAGAAAAAAATAAGAAAGAAATTAAGATGAGTTGTTAATAATCAAAGAGTATGTACGAATAACAGCAATTCAGAAAATAAACTGCAGATTTAGTGTGCTGTTTTCCAGAAGATGCATTCATTTAACAAAATAGGAATCTGGAACTTGCTAAAGTCGCCAAATTGGGCAGGGCAGGCAGGGGGAAACAAGTAGGGCAAGTAGTAGCTAGGCTAGGATTCTACAACATATTGTTTATTTTCTCCCCTTTCTGCAAATGGAAAGAAGTTAAAAGCTTGAATAAATGCTATGCAGTGGTTTGAGAGGACCGACTGTTAAGTGATAGGAAGAGAAACAATTCTATGCATCTCATTTACTGCAGGACTCAAAAGCTATGGGAACACATTAATGTAGTGCCTGCATGAGCTAACCGACCTGCCAAGTCTGCATGTGGTTGTGGTATATTTTGTAGCTATGGCCCCCTTCATACCACATAGACTTCTACAAACCTCACATATGGAGTGACAAAGATGTGTCCTACAAAACTGTAGTAAGTGTTCACTGCATTTGCATTTAAAAGTAACAGAGACAATACCTGTTCTATTCCCAGGGGAACTTCTATCCTCCCCAGAGATCCTTGGAGCTCTCTGTACTTTAGCTGCCTTTGCACTGCTGTTTATTACTTTAATGGTGGTTGGGGTAGCAGGCTGTACGGATGCTGGAATAATCTGCACAGCTGTAAAGCAGAGAACATTGCAGAACATCAATTATAAATTGCTGGCACAGAAATAGGCATATATAATTTATTACCTGTATTATCATAACATCTAGGAGCTAGTTTTTCCTTTCCTAAAAGGACACACTATGTAAGTCACAATGCTAAGAATAATATAAAGACACTTCAGCTCTTGCAGTGGAAATTGTGGTTTTAGACTCATAGCAGAGACGCCACGTTACAGATAAAACATCAGCTTTACTTTAGTACCATGTGTATTACACGTTTCCATAAAAAAATCCTCTCATGCTTTTGTTTTCATCTTTATACCCTTCCCATATGATCTACCCTAATGCACTTTTCTCTGCAGTCACTGTACAACCCTCCACACCTGCTATTCAAACAGCAATTAAATACTCTTCTACTGCAATGGTGTAAAAGGATGCAAATACCCCATTCTAGGTGGCTTTACCTAGATGCAAACCCAGGATATAATACACGGTCTATGTAACATATAAGCTGCTTACAAGTCTTCTGAAAATTGATTCATTTTAATAATTGATGACACTGCTTCAGCTGGAAGAATGAGCTTCAAATAACTGGAAAGCTACTTTAATGTATTTTTTTCTAGTACTGGTTTCTAAACAAGTTCCCTCTTCCACACTCCCTTTCAATTTTCAGAAACGCTTTCTTTTGAAATTATAACATTTTAATATATCCATTCATTAATGCAATATATAACCTAAAACACCAGAACAACTCAAGATCTCAAATACGTATCCTAGACAGCTTATTTCAAGTGTGGAAAACTTACCATCCAAAATGAAAGTTACAAACTTTCATAGTTCAGGTCATACACCACCTTTCAGCCAATAACAAAATATCACGAAAAACAACGTTTTGCTTTGAAGTTTAAAAGATGCCCTCTCACCAGGGAGAACTACTCTGTCTTCTAATGTTGTACTATTATATCACTGAACCAAAGTACACTGCTAAACCTGCAAACAGTTAATTGTGTGAATTAACTGCTGGCAGAAATACTTACGCTGATCAATAGTAACAGTTGCTATTTCTCCAGAGTGTTCTTGGCTAGCCAACACATCTACAAATTAGAAAAAAAAAAGTTTTTATTTAATCCACAAATTTCAAGTCATGTGAAGATCAAAAACTTTCATATTTCATAGAGGAGAAAAGTCAAAATTTGGTATCAGTTTGCAAGAGACATGCATAGCTCATGGTCTTACGAGTAGAGACATTTAACGTCTGTCATTCAGTTTTTAGAAGTAAGGATGTACACGCTGAATTTCAAGGTATCTTATGCATTCTCTATCCCCTATATATCGTGTAAATGAAGATGAAAATAGTTTTTAGTCTGCCAAGATATATCCAAGCATGGTAAATCTGAAATGCACATATAAATTATTGTATTATGCATATACAACGTAGCACTTATCGGTTGTGTTGAGTACAATCTAAGGATTTCGTTGGCTATGCTTAATAATCTTCACTTCTATATGACACAGATATACATTAAATAACTTACAATCAATATTTAATTATAAAACTGTCAAATTCAGGAGATGCCCAAACTAAAAATCTTTATTAAAATAAAGGAGGAATCATCAGACACTGCTTCCTCCCTATTAGTTATGAAGTTTGATGAAAGACAGTGTTTAGTATGCAGACATGTTTCACAACAGCAGACATTCTCACTAATACCTCCTGTTATCTTGCATTGATGCCCTCATTTTTACTGCCAACATTAAACAGAGGAAGAACAACTGCTCACAACTGGGTTAATTTTTAAAGAAAGAAAGAAAGGAAGGAAAAAAAAAAAGAGAGAGAAAGGAGGAGGGGGAATAAGTAAAATCAGTTACAGAAAAATCTCCCATACACTTTCGAAGAAGCTCCAAATGGCTCCAGAGGATTTCTCCTCGTGGGACGCGCTGGAAAAAGTCTTCCTGACTGAGGCTGCAGAGCTCCCGCCCAGGAATACTGAGCGCATTGAGGTCAATGTCAGTCATGCTGAACTCCTTCATCACCCACACCACCCAGTGAAGGACCTGGTCTGTCGACCACTGCACTGGGTCTGGCAAAAGAGAGACGAGAACGCAGATCATCTCATTATATATTGCAAGGTTCCTGCTCAATTATATAATAAATTCCATAAAAGTAAATACATAACATCAAGAAGCATAGTTACAATGACCAAGTCTGACTGGATGGAAAGTTGACTCCTCTTAAAAAGCTGACAGAGTGGTGTGGCTTGGTGGGGAGATGGAAAGGGCAAAAAAGGGATTTTCTTTAGCAAAAGCTTTTACATCAGAACTACACCTGACATTTCTCAAGCACAGAAAATAATTATTTTTCTTTTTCCTTAGGTCTTCAGTTTCAAAAAAAAAAAAAGAGTAGTGTCTCACACAAGGATGCTCTTCCTCAAATATGCTGATCAGCATGTGATTATGACAAAGTATTACATTCTAAATTCACATTATGCCAGTTTCTAACTATTCAAAAATAACCATCATACTGGGCTTGGCTGGGATGGAGTTACTTTTCTTCACAGAAGCCCATACAGTGCTGTGTTTTCGGTTGGTGACCAAGATGTTTTAGCTACTGCTGAGCAGTAGTCGCACAGAGTCAAGGTGTGACCAACTAAGTCCTCGGGGTGGAACGTGACTTGCAGAATAAACTCCTACAATGGAAGAAGGCTCAGAGGAGATGGGCAAGGGTGAAGTGCACATGCAGCTCAGAAAATAATGCAAGGAAGCCGACTTTATGTCAACAAAAAGGAGACTGGAGGGTGGCCTTTGTTTTAGATAAACAGCTATCAACAGCTGAGTGGATCAACTGGTGGTGTAAATGTCTCCCTGAGTCAGCCAGACCATGAATACGTGACTCAGCCCAACACAGGGTACACAAAGTGGACAACTAGCAAAAGAATTTCAAAGAGAGAAACGGGCTTGAGCTGGTTTCAATCCATGTATTCCTTACTGGTGACTGGGGACACCCAACATTGTGATGGTGACTGTATTATAGAGACCAGCAATAGGAATCACATTGCTATTGTGATTGAACAGTGTATTGCAATTGCTGTATTTTACTAAGTGTAACTTACCTTTGTATTGTGTTTTTAGTATAATTTGTATCACTCCGCTAAATCAGAAATCCCATGTAATATCAACCATCTTCAAGTAAATTTGATATTACACATTACACCCTCCACGCGTGGAATATCTAAAAGAACCTGGTCAGACAATATTGGACTGTGACGCAAGGCCTTCTCTGTTTCTCACTCAGCCACCCCACTGCGTAGGCTAGGGGTGCACAAGAAACTGGGAGGGGACACAGCCAGAACAGCTGACCTAAACTGACCAAAGGAATATTCCACACAATATGACATCAGCAGCAGCAATAAAACCAAGGGGCATTTTTTCCAAAGTAGCCTTTGCATGGAAACTGGCTGGGCATCGGTCTGCTGGAGGTGAGTGATTGGCTTTTGCACCACTTTTTCTTTTCTTTCCTTTTTCTCCTTTTTTTTTTTTCTTCTTCTCCCTTTCACTTATTAAATTGCCTTTATCTTGACCCACGATTTTTTTTAAAATCACTTTGGCCCTTTTGATTCTTTCCCCCATGCCTCTGGAGGGAAAGTGAGCAAGTGACTGGGTGGAGGCTTACCTGCCAGTTGTGGTGAACCCACCACACAGGTGTGCTAATAAACATGTACTATATATATATATAAAAATTAAAAAAAAGTAAGTGTAATATGCCACATCTAGAAAGATCATATTAAATACGGCATTAAACCAAGATTTGATACAATAGGACCCAATGCATGCCTGTATTTGAATCAAACAAGGCACAGCATCAAGTTTTGGGATGCTTGTTTGACACTTCAAAGATGACAACATGCACATCATTTAAATGCCAGTGCCAAACACAACAAAGTATAGACAACCCACACAGCAGAGAAAAATACAGGAATGGTAATAATCAATCAACTCAACATATGTGCAATTCATGATTTGTTGACTCAAGACATTTCAACGTAAGAAGTCTGTTGTTTCAAGCAGTATTAGTACGAACACGCCAGAAAGAGGATGGGCATCATCTTCAAAACTTTGTCAACATTGTATGCAATACATTAAAACATGTCAATGAGTACAAACTGGAAATGGAAACTAAAGCAGGGATATTTACTGTCACTGTCTCAAGGGCAAAAAATAGCAGCAGAAAAATTATGTATTTTTAAATTACAAACAGACGTCACCTTGACAAGTTTTTAAGAATTAAAGAAAGCAAAGTTTTCTAAGTCTATAAAACATTATCTAGGAGCCACAAATTCCATTTTGCTTAATAAAGGACAGTAACATTGCACCGTTTTTCACTGATGCTACCTAAAACCATGCAATGTAATCCTTAAGGAAAAGCCACATCAAAAGGGTTTAGGTCTTCAAAACATTATCAGCAGTGAATTTACATCAAAAAGCTGCTAATTCGTTGATGAAGATACTAAACCTTTCTAGATGATGATTATTTACTGACTGGACTTGACCTTTAATATCAACATACCCCGTCTTTTGAAAAGATTCAAGGAATAATTTCAGATTAATAATTTCAGATAACTTCACAGAACCAAGCCTCACAACTCTTTGAAGGAAACCGGCCTCTCTTTCTATTTTTTAAGATGTGTATTTATAAATGCTGGGGGGGGAGGCTTTTTGGGTTTTGGTGGACTACATAAGAATCTTAAGAACATTCTTTATTCTCAGAAGCTTCCGACTGTATCATAACATAGAATTTAGTAGTGCCTTATTTCAACCGAAGTCCCTTCAACATCAACTGAGATAACGTTTAAAATTTTACTCTTTCCAGGAAGGCAGTTTAGCACATTTTTCTGATACCAAAAGACCACTATTATTCTCAATACAGAGATCTCTGCCATAATCAACTAGTATGATTTTCCTGGAAAATCTGCACTCCCATGACACAAAAGACATTAAACTTTCAAAGTCATACTTGTGAGTTATAGTTTTCTTAAAGCAGCTACATTATTAAAGTTCATTAATAACCTTATTAAACATAACAACAACAAGGTTTTAAGTAATTTTCTTCTTATATTAATGGGAGAGCATGCTGAAGAATATCAGTCTGCGCCTGATAATGCCTCACTTTCCCCCCCCCAACATTCTGCATCAAATCCCCAAATATCAACAAGCATAGCATGATGAAAGCTATTTTGGAAATGCTCGCCAGTGACAGCAACAAAAAGGCGTGAAAAAGCCATTGCTTTAGTTATCAAAAAAATGTTCAAAATATTGTCAAGCTACATGTCCTGCAAAGATGATGTGTGACTTCACTGGAATTCTTAAACGCTTCCAAATATCCCACTTGCCAAATATATTCCAGCTTTGCAGGTCTGCTTACATACTGCAGCTTCATGTGCCGAATATACCTTGACATTACATTTCTGCAAGTCACAACAAGCAACTCAGCTGGATAATCTCCTGAACATGATGTAGGTCTAAAACCCAGTTTCAGCTCAATCCTAAGCAGGCACTCAGAGATGCTTTTTCTAAGCTAACATTAAATTAGCAGCCTGCTAACAACATTAATTCAAAAGAGATGATGATCTACCAGAACAGTTATATTCAGGTTTGAATCATCTTTTTCCATTATGTTGAAGCCAAGTATGGCTTTCCATGCAAAATCTGATTTTACACCATAGTCAGCATCCCACAATCTATGAACAATTTGTTTCAGTCTCTTTAGAGGCAACCCCCACCAAGTACCGAGTCTAGTTCAAATTCAGACACGCATGAAAAAGAGCTTTATCACTAACATACACATTTTTAAGGAGGGGAGGAAGAAGAAAACTGCCTTCTAAAAACTGCAATGACAAGAAGGTTCTGGAGCAAAAAGCACTATTTTAATAAAACTATTACAAGCATTGATTCTACTTCTCTTTAGCTGTCTTTTATGCAGAGGTACTTGCACTGTACTTACCCACGCCATAAGAAGCCTTCTCTGAGGTATCGGAGCACTTTAATTATATAACCAAAATTAATTATCATTTATGAAAAAAACCCAACCCCCAAAATGAACAAAATAACCAGCCCCCACCTCAACACAGAATCATGCGTTATTACCATAGGGTATTCCAAGGCGCTCCTGCTCCTTTCGGTAGCCTTCCAATGCTGCAGCCCATCGTGTCACTTGTTCAGAGGTCTCATCTGAAATTGTTGTAATATGTTTTGTTCCATCCAAGGTTATCACTTGAGCTTCCTCAACAAGGTGAGCTTCAGCCTCTGCATGATGAGCGTCTGGATCGATCACCACCTCCACAGTCTCCACAGGCTTCACAATTTCAAGGATGTTTAACTTGGGCTCTATCCCTACATAGAGAAAGAACAAACACAAAACTTAAAGACAGCAATGCAAATATGACAAAAACATTGTCTTAAAGCTTTCTGATTAATAGGTGTTAGCATACTTGGGAAAGAAGCATGACACAAAAGCATCATCAAATTTCTGCAAGTATCCTAAATTAGAATGACATATTCTATTTTACAATATATACTTTAGTAAGGTGAATACAAGCTGTCACTCTTTCCTCCCCTGGTATTACAGCTTCCTGTTCTATTTAGGTGATCCGTTTCACATATCTTGAACAGAATGTTCAGCACATGGGCAAAAAGAACAAGTATTTTGGTCTGTAAGAAATATACTGAACTAAAGGAAAAAAGCAAACCCCCAAAAACCAAAACAAGCATCCACCTCTTTCCCCCAACCAAGAGGCATTTCTTTTAGCCTTTACAGTATTTCCCTGCTATCTCTGGGGTCTACACACAGGAGTTAACATTTTCTTTCAGTGACCTGCAAGAGGCAGTGTGCTCAACAGCAAGTTCAAAGAAAACTACAAAATTCTTCATGTTTTAAGCTTAATTAGCTATTAATGTTTTGGTTTTACATCTGTCATTTAAGATATTAGACTATGGAGCTGGAAGATATATCTGTATCTATTCTGCAGCAATAAAGAATACACTCAGTAATGCTACTAATGCTTTATATCATCACCTCTGCTGTCTTCTGAGAAGGTGTTTTGTCCAACTGCGGCCTCACCAAATTTCTGACATTGTATAGGTGATTTTTCTTGTCATTATAACATGCTAAACAGAAAAAATATCTTTCCATTTTTTTGTGACATATCGTTTCCATTATAACAACAACTAACAGCCACACTTCTTTAACAGATTTCTATCAAATATATTTGGACATTAAAAAAAACTGTAAAAATCCATTTTAGTATGACTTGGAAAATCTTGACTAGAGTTAGGGAGTTGAAAGTAGCATTCACAGAACATCATACAGCCAGAATAACTTCAGTATCTTATGCCATAAGGTATTACATTGTGTCCCTCCCATCTAATCTATATTAAAGCTCAATGTAGATGGTAGGTTCTGTAGGTGATAGTCTTAAAAGCTAAAACGACAACCTATTAACAGTTTATAAGGGAAAACAAATGGAGTAGTTACCTGTAGTACAAGTAAGAACAAAAAGTATTTTTCAAACAAGTATTCCTCTAGACTTTAAAAGTAATTCAGTTTGAGAAAAATATTAGACAGGGAACACTACAAAGATCGTAAGTACAACACGCAGCATTATGAAATTAAGGAAGTGAAAATAGATGTAGACAATCAGAAAGTGGTTGATCAGATGAAGCAGCAAACGTGAAAAAAAACACCAAATAAGAACCTTCCTTCGGCGAGTAAGTGTTTTATCTAGGCCATTTAAGATTAACATTCGCAGCACAGGCTTGTTTTAAAGATAGATATAAATGGGTAAGGGAAAGCATCAAGAGTTAAGATTCTATTTTTGATCTTCAAAAAAGAAAGTAAGGAAAAAAGCTTCTAGAGAGGAACAGTTCACTATTGCTCAACAAAATAATTCACTGTCTGTCACACAACTACTTATCAAAAGAATTGTGAGTCTACTGCTTTACCCATAATGCAAACATGGAGATCAAAGTGGTAAATCTCTGTAGAAGAATCAGCGTATAAGTAAAAATGTTGTGAAGTAACAGTCTGCCACCTAACCTGCTGCAACATTAGATCAACATTGATTCACTGGGTTTGTCTGCATTTCTTCTCACATCTCTCCCTCTACCTACTGCATAACAAAACAGACGTCCAGCCTTCCTTAGACAGCACATAAGTTCTGGAACACAATGTGACAATGTCACACAGCCCAGAAGTACAAACTGGTAAAAAGAAGCACAAAAATTCATGGACATTAGCTATCAAAATATGTCCAGATGTTGCCAGTACAAGCCCCTTCACTGCTAATTGTCTGAAGCTAGAGAATATGCTAGGGTTAAGACTGACCTACCTGGGATTTTTCCCTGAAATGTCTAGTATTAACCACAGCCAGAGACAGGACATTAGTCAAGCTGCACCTTTAATCTAAATCAGTATGTTTCATTACACTTATGAATCATTCCTTTACCTACGAAAAATAAAAGCCTAGTTATTGCAAAAAACAGCTTAGAAACCACCGTCATATGAGGAGTTACACGCTTAAAACAGGACTCAGACTTCAGCTACCTAAATCCAAAGAACCTTTCGTGTTTAACCACCACTTAGTCCCAAAACCTGTGTATCTATAGTACAGCTACATACACATGCTCAGAAATTCTCAAAGATACTGTCTCTTATGTCAGTCAAGCATTTAAAAAGTAGGTGGAACAGCATCTGTCTGGGAAAATGTTAATCTTGCAGGTGTGCTTTGGATGCATGTAACAGACAGAACTGAGCTCAACACAAACAGCAGCTACAGACACTTTCATTCACAAATACGGCCTTGACTCATTTAAGTTTGTGTACGTGGTATGGGAATGACTTAAATGTCAGGTTATCTGGACTAGCTGTTCGTATACTTTGCAAATGAGAAACAGAAAGCAAAACTACATCGTCGACCTCCATAATACAGGTGTCTCTCCTCCTATTACTCAAAGTAATGATTGTTAGAGATTGCTGCTCTCATTCTAACCCTTTCAATCTAGTATCCATCTCCCACAGTACATCTGAAAAAAGTGCAGCAAGTACTTTCATTCAACTTTGCTTCTACTCTGATGATTAAGGAAGTAGAAAAAGAAATAAAAGATTCCTTCAGGTGTCAGACTATCAGCCAGAACTTCCACCTCTGATGTTTCCCCAAAAAAGATTTCAACCTATGGCATACAACCAGCACTGGAATTTACAATCAGAAAAGTTTATATTCCCTCCATCCTACTTGCTTATTTTCTTTAAATATAAAAGAAAAAAAAAGAAAAAAGAAAATAAGCAGCTAAAGGTAGGGTCAGCATCAATTTTATCATATTATTGTATCTCAAGAAAAAAAACACCTATCAACCTAAACAGCTTAAGGATGGCAGAATGTTAATCTGATATTATCTATAGTCAGACAGGCAGGAGAAAGCCTTGATCAGATATAACTTGTGGCTGGATGAAAAAAAAAAAAAAAAAAGACCAAAATATTTGCTATAGAGGTCTTCCAAAGTAAAGCTTTTTTCAAATTCTTTGATATGTGATGCAATGCAGTTACTCAGATCCCCACAGACTTGCAAGAGGCTTAGTTCAGAGCAGTACAGAACTGGGCTGCGCTCAAAATAGCTGTTCTCACAATGGCAGGAAAACAGTATACATCTCCATTCTTCAAACCAGAAGAAAGGACTAAAGGCAAGGTGAAGCGACAGAACGGTCCTTCTAGTAAAAAGAATAAACAGGACTGATATTTGATCTGCTGTAACTTATATTAAAATACCTTTGTATGAAACACTATAAAAGAACTACAATGGACTATATTTCAGTTGGTGTTTATTCCTTTGAATTTACAGATGGCTTATCAAAATTTGACAGAACACAAACGGACATAACAGCTTGTCTCTTAAGAAGTAAGAGAGTCTCAACCATCACAAGAATTAGCATCACTGATTACTGCTAGCTGAATTCTATATATTATACAAGCTGGGGAAAAATAAAAATAAATAAACTGAGAATCATTCAATATCTCATCCATAGAAGAAAAATATGCAGATGGCATAAGAACCCGTTTCTTCTCTCCATCTTAAACAGTCACTGCAGTCAGAGTAACAAGTCCATTTCCCTGTTAGCGATCTAAAGAGCTTCCTTTTATTATTTCTATCCATGCTATTTGTTTTTCTGATATTCTGTCCTGCCATACTTTACTTGCCTTCAACAGACAGATTTCTTAGGCGTTGATTAAGTGTCAAGTATCATGGTCTGAAAAGCAACACTGAGGATCATTCCGAAGTTATATCAAAGTACTTAATACTCAGGTGTTTCACAGACAGAGAAATACGGAGGGGGGCTGGGAGAGGGAGAGAAAGCTCCTTGTGCTATATGATCACGCACCTCAGTTCTACATTAAAGAAGAAAAAAAAAAAAAACAACCAAAAACACAGGAAGAAAATGGAAGATAATAGTGAAGATATTTATCACCTGCATCTTTTTGAAACTGGGAGTCTGAGCACTGCATACTACAAGTTACTGGCCATGAATTAAAAGCAGTTATTCTAGTACCCTGAACGATATTTCTATTCTATTTTTAAAACCAGAAAGGTAGTTCAATCCCCATTACATATGGGGAACTGAGGATTCAACCTAGCAGTAGTCACCTGACACTTAGCATTAAATGCAAATCGGCAGTCTTACTTAATACTGTTAATACAAAACAGAAAGGCTTTCTTCTATCTCATCTATGCTGAAGCCACAAGAAAACAAAATGTGCTCCCCAAATTTTGCTAATCTGCTTTGCTGACATAATTCAAAACTGATAATCAAAGATACCCTACTCCAGTAGGATCTTGTTGCCACCGTTTATTTGAAAATATGGAAAACAACTGTAGCTGTTCCAGTGCCCAACAGTAATGTTGTCTTCAGTGAGTGGTGGCAGTCCTTCCACCAGACATATAGAGGAGGCAAAAAAGAATAGGACAAAAAGTAGAAAAATAAAGCTACTAATTCCTGAGGATTCAACAAGGGGAAATCCTGTCATACCTGATAATACAAATAAAAACTATGCATCAACAAATCCCTACCCACCTGATTAATGTTCCTCTGTCACAATGATTTACTCCGAATTCTCATCCAAAGAAAACAGACAACAGATAGTGATCCCAGCCTTTCATACCGATTTTCAGTTAGCTACAGATATTCTCATAATCTAATCATTCATCAAGCACACAAGCTCACTTGCCTCACAAAGATGAAACTGTCACCTACCTGGACAAAAATCTTTTGCCTGCTTAGAAACTTGGCCTGGTATGAATAATTACTCACCCTTAACGAGAGCCTCATACTGTAATTGTCACTACTTGACCCAGCTTTGTCTGGTTTGGGTTTTAGAAATTGATATGAAGTTACTATAAAAGACATTTCAACAGAGCAGCCCATGACATTTATTTTAATTGCTACTCCTTATAACGACAGTACACAATGAAAGAGACATTCTGAAGCTATGTGACCATTCAGTGACTTTCTAAATTTTACAGCTAGAAATAGTAGGGGACTGGGTTTGCTTGCAAGCGTGCCTACAATATTAATTTGTCTGTACAACAGACAAATGTAACTGCTTACCTTGCCTCGATATTACTTGCACACTGAGTTGCACTGTTCCATCTGTTTTTACTCCTTGATCAAAAAGGCTTCGATCTGGGTCCAGCTTGATAAAAGCAAAAAAAATAAATAAAAAAAAAATTACCACATTTTTACCAGACAGTATCACCGTTACAAGAAACTCTTATTCTACTTTAAACTTCAGAAATACTTAGTGCCTACAGCAAATTTTCTGAAGAAGCATGCAAATATTTTTAGTACTCTGTAGACATAGTACACAACAGAAAAAACTTCATCAGATTTGAAACTCACCACTCTCTTCTGTTTAAGCTAGTTTCACTTACAGGGACTTTTTTTAACCTAAAAAAGCAACGCAATACCTGGAAGTACCTTCACTTTGTGAAAAGCATCTACAGTTCCTTTTCTCAGTTTTTAACACATAAAAAAAAAAAATATTTTGTCTTTAAAGCAGTATTATCGATGTTATTTCTGGAAAAGCCACAGATGTTCCATTATGACTACAAATAAAACATCCAGCTAAACACAACATGAAACAGTTATACTGTCTAATGTGTGGTGATGCCTGCAGAAATAGTGTTGGGGGGAAACTTTGAGTAATGTTTTTCTATCTATGCACCTGAATAGTATAAAAACCTTCTCGCTTTATTCAGATTCAAAAGATTAGACTCACAGAAGTTCAGGCAACAACAAATGTTGTGGGCTACGTCAAGAGAAGATAGTGTTGTTGTTGTTGCCCTCATTCTTCTTTCACTTGCAAGGTTTTGGGGTTTTTTTTGGTTTTTTTTGCTTTCTTACCCTCACCCCAGGAACCCTGAAAGTATTTTGATTCTATTCACACTGAATTAGTACATATTAAATGGTCTGATGATAATGAACCTGACATAAAATTAAACTCTTAATTACAATTAATATACCAAATGAAGTTTGAATTCCACAAACAATGCAAGAAAATGATAAAGTACGTAAAATGGTTCTCCATTAAGAAATTAAATCTTTCATAACATTTTGATTTACCTGGATATCTTGCAGGCATATTTCATGTGCATCCAAAGAACACTGCAGTCTGGGTTCCAGCAACTTCTTAAGATTTCCAATTGGTTCATTGATGTCAATAGCTTGACTCACAAATTCTGCTGTGGTGTAGGTTTGCTCAACAATGCTTAAATACCAAATCAATACAACAAATCATTACCTACATGTTAATACAGCTTGTGCAATACAGTAGGTATGGGAAAGTTTAAAAAAAGTTAGAAGTAAGCTACATAAAAGGTAATACTGAATCTAAAATCTAAATACCATGCAGAAAAACTCTTAGCTTGAGTAGAGAGTGAATTACTAAATTGGGTCCCATTGATTCTACAGTTGTGTAACTCTTTTACCCCATTGCAGTTAAAAAGCTAGGTTAAACACCAAGATTGTTTTCAGATCACTGTTTTCAAGAGATTGTCATGTTTAGTATATTATACATTATTAACTTGCATGTAGAGTAAACTAATTCTATTTGCCTTGCCTAGACTGTATTTAAAAGATAAAAAGATATTTATGTATCTATTGCGTATGTATGTGTATATATACATATATATTTATATATCTTTAACAGATATTTAGATTTTTAAGAGATATTTAAAAGATAAAACAAACACAGAAACTTAACAGATAGGGAAGAAGGAAAAAATAATCACTCTCATACAGAGTAACTGTCCATGTCTTTTAACAAGCCAGCACAAGGATAAGCTTAATGCATACAAGGGACAATCAGAAGGAACTACAGCAACACGGAGCCCTGAAGGAAACATTAGTCACATGTCATGGTTGCCCTGCACTAAAATACAACAGTATTGGCGCAGACTTTCAGAAACTTCAATGTTATGGGACTTGAATCTTAACAATGACGTTAGATGGTTGGTGTCTCTACGTTTACACAGAAAGAAATCAGAAAGTATACAGACACAGTCAGTTTGTAAGTAGTGAAAATATACAAGGAGCTCAGAATAAGAAGAAACTAGTAAGTAGTTTTGAATCAGTTCTCCAAAACAGGTTCTTAAAGAGCAGATCACCTACCAGCCTCAGCTATTTCTATCCAACACATTAACTGCCTCTCTGTGCTTTCAAAAACAATTGTAAAAATTAGGAGGGAAGCATTAGGAAGAAAGAAAAAAAAAAAAAACCCAAAACAAACCAGGTTGAGGTAATTAAGTCAAAGGATATCAGACTTCGTATCTACAGTTTCAATGGCCCTAACAACAATATAGTCAATAGATACAGAACATCATTTCTGCTCTGTTAAAAACAAATGACCCTGTATAATAGTAAGGCAATGGACTAGAGAAACTGCAAGGTTCATCTCAATTACAGAAGGATACACTGAAGCTGAAAGGTTTGCAGCATATACATGTAGACATATTCCTACATACACAAAAGTAGGGGAAGACAACTACTAAGAATGCAGCAAGAGATAAACAAAGTGGTTTGGGATTTAAGCAATTAAGACTGAAAAATACGATAGCACTATACTAGTTTCCTATAGTGGCTACAGTTCCACTTCAAGGAAACCACCATTTAATTAGATACGAAGCAGAAAAACTGAAGAGAGCACAAGCAAAATGAAGAACTTCGTATCCAGCAAGAAAGTTGAAAAACTGTAGCAACAATCAACAGCAGGATTATGGAGATCATACCGAGCCAGTTACTTCTGCCAGTTCAAAGTTAGTTCTTTCATCTAGCTAGAAAACACTTGCACTTATTTCATAACCGTGGCCATCTCTGAAGCATTACACAATAACCAATAATAAATCTGAATAACCAAACTTAGTGTGCGCAGCCACAAATCTGAAGCCAATTAAAGAAAATAAATAAATAAATGAATTGCAGCCTAAGGACTCCAGAAAGCAAAGACAGTACATACCTTTCTTCAGTGCATTCCTGCTTCTCAGTTCCATCGATTTCTATTTCTATCAGCTCCTCTGCCTCTCTCTTAGTCATGGCTAAAATGTCTTAAGAACAGAGCTATGAACAGAAAAGAATTTTTTTCGTAAGTCACAGACAAACAAAACTAGATGATGGGTGGTGTCGCGTCAAACACCTTCTAAATCAAATACCAGGACAGCTTTTTAAAGACAAGAATTCACCTAAAAAATAAAGCCAAAACCATACAGATTTCACACAATAGATGACAATATCTGTTCCTCAAACAAACACTCCAGGGGCAAATCCAGGACTATAAATGGACATTGGCATACAGCCCAAAGCCTGATTTTCTGGATGTTTTTGTTATGGGCCAGCTACATCTTTCAGTGGCTGGTTGCAAAGAAATTCTGAAAATTCTTTGAAAGTTATACGTATTTTGCCATCTAGATTCAGCTACATACTACCTTCCTAGCAAGACTGAAAGATGCTGCTTATAAATTTCAGCAGCTTTTTACATAAAAGGCTGCAGCAGGAAGCTGGACAGAAGATCCATGATTTCCTCATAGGTAAATAAACTCAATAAAGCGTTTATTGACGGTCTGATCTTTCCACCCATCCCTCTCATGGGCAGTCACTTGATATGTGTGTAATGAATGCATCTTGCTAAGTCCCAAATTAATGCAGTATGTTAGCAATTTAAAACTGTGACGATATTCTCATTGACACCACAGATTTTCATGCCCTTTACAATATTGGAGTCTGTTGGAACGTAAGGGGGAAAAGAAAGAATTGCAGCATTTGGTCTGTAAAGACATAGTTTGTATGTCAGTTTCACTGACCATCCCATACATCATAAGTATGAAATACATACCACGGAGAACTGGGCCAAATCATAGTAACAGTTTACAATAAATAACACCATCAACTTATAAGAAAAGGATTAGGAAGTAGGAGTACAGAGGAGAAAATCACATTAGAAAAATGTGATTAGAAAAAGCAAAACAAGCTACTACTTAAATATCTACAACAGAACAGATCAGCAAGGTTTCCATCCTGGAATCATTCTTTCCCAGGAACTAGTCTATCCCAAACCCAACTGTTAATAAGTGAATTTCTTAAAGACAAGTTAATAGGGGAACTTATTAAACTTTAAAACTTCTCAAAAGGAATAGTAATCAAGTTGTACAGTTTTTACAGAAAAGGTTAAAAGAAATTCAAACTGCTCATCTTATTATATCCTTCAAAAACTATTACATAAAATTAGTTTTTAAGAAATCAAGGGCTGCATCTGATGTCAATCTGTAAGAAGCTACCAGAGCTAGACAGGAAGTAAACGGCACCTCATCAGGTACACCTCATATCTCACCACTAGAAGCAAAACCTGAATCTGTTCTGCTCACAGATCTGGCTCCATGAAAATCCCCTAACTGCCAGGGTAGGGTCTGCTGAACCAGAGTGGTAGCATCCACTGAACTGAGAGTCCAGTTTCCATATCACTTAATCTTGTATATCATCTTCAAAATGAATGGGGAAGATTGAAACACCAGTTCTGAAGAATGCAGACAAGCTTAATTAAATATCTGAAAGAACTGACACCTGCATGGTTACAGGTGATCTGGTGCATTGTTAAAAGATTTTTTGAAATTAAGGTTTGAGCAGAGTCCCTTACTGAAAACTCCCAAAGAAGCTAACTGGTACCGTAAAAAAGGGGGAAATTCTTTCCTGTATTAGCAATCAGATTAAAAACCCAAATCAACAAGAATAACTTTTTTCTTTTTTTGTGAGGAAGGGAGTTTGCCAGTAAGGTCAAAAAAGGGGTTAGGCTAGCATTTCCGTTCCTTAATGTATTCATTATTTATTGAGAAAACTCTGCAGAAAGAACTCACCATCTTCAATGATTTCTGGCAGAAAATATTCAATACTGGTAAATGCAAAGTGATGCACAGTAAGTAAATATTGTAACAGCATAGTAACTGTATAGAATTAGCTAAGACATTTTGAAGTCCCTACAGATCGGACTCCAAATTGGCAGCTGGATGAGTAACTGTTCACTCACTCTTTAAAGGCGGTTTGTGGTTGCATCTCACAGGCTCTGCTACATTTCTGATTACCCTGGGGAGGTAGGAGAGGGGAACACAGACACAGACAGCAGACACAGAAAGAGGAAGAAAGATGGTTCCATTGAACACAGATGCAAGCAAGGGAGATGACGGGTGGAAAGAGGAAGAATAACATTATGAAAACATGTGAAGTCATTAACAGTTTAGAGAAACCTAATGGGGAAAACTATTTTGTCTTTCCTATGCTAAACAGACTCCTGATGATATAAACATTTCACACAAAGTCTAAAGAAATTTCTTGCTACAGGATGAAGCAGAGAATGAAAGCGTACAAAGGTTCAGATAGGACTAAGCTTCCTGAGCCTTCCCTGAAGGCTACTGAGAAACAAGAGAACTCAAAATAGCCTCGTTTGCTAGAAGGGTCAATGTGGTAGGAATACAACAGCAGCATTTGTTTGGAGGAACATATAAAACTGTACTTGATTTGTGGAATTTACAGCCTACTGATTTTTGTTTGTTTTTATTTTTCATTCAACCTAAAAAGCCCTACGATTTACCTGTAATCCAAGAAGGAATCTGACCATAATGCCTAACACAGACCTCTACTAACCTAGGAGAAGGCACCTGTTAACAGAGCCTTTTTTTCCCTGTGCCACAGTCCAGTGCTACTCCAGTATCTTTTATAGTTCAGCATTTGCAGTCAGGGGAGAAACCCATTGTTCTGTTAAGATCTACATTTTCTTTTCCCTGGAACACAAGGAATTAAGCAAATAACAAGCCTATCATGATAGGGACACAAACTCTACTAGTAGAATTAGCATTTGTTATCTTAGGTAATTGTGAAGTGGGGGGAACCACCGGAGTCCATATGCATTATCAACTGGTACTGAAGCCAAATCACTGGAGATATTTGTGCCCCCAAGAAGCCCCAGTGTTCACAGACCATTTGGTACTATCCAATCCTATTATTGTTTGAATTGGTAAATTCCAACGCAAATAGGTAACAAAGCAGACAACTCATCCTTTACAGATCAGCTTCTGCAAGTTATCACCCAGTTGGGATTTAAGACAAAGAAAGTGGACCACTAAACGGGGTGAACCCGTGCCAGATTTCAAGTGTTTTTCTTCCTTACCAATAGCCAGAAGTTAGAAAATAAATCAGAACTGGGAGAAGTGGTTGTGCTGCGTATACATGGCCGAACACCAGGAAACAAGCAACGTAAGATTCCACATACCCTCTTACGTTTTCACCTAAAGTAAGTTTTCATGAGTGGAGTAAGTTTTTACGCACCGGGGAGGACTGGGGGATCTCGGTCCGGGCTGCCTCACTCGTCCCCAGCCACGACGGCGGGAGGACTTCGCCCTCCTCCCGCCCCCGGCCCGCCAGCTCCGCCGCGCTGCCGGAGGGGCCCTTCCCCGCGCCCCACCACCGCCGGCCCCATCTCCCGCTCCCGGGACCTGATCCGGAGGCGCCGAGGCCGCTCGGGTCGGGGCGGCCCAGCCCGCTCCTCTGGCCGCGGGGCCGCCGCCATGGGCCCTCCCGCCGCCGGGCGGCCGGGCGAACGAGCGGCCGGGCGCCGCAGCCAGGCCGGCGGCCGGCGCAGACCCGCGGCCGGGCGAGGCCGCTCCTCCCCGCAGGCCCCGGTTCTTCCCCCCGCCAACTTCCCCCCCC
>VFFE01007694.1:1148816-1160842 GCA_008921705.1 Burhinus oedicnemus
CCCCGGTTCTTCCCCCCGCCGACTTCCCCCCCCTCCTCCTCCCCGCGGCGCCTCGTCGTTGCTTGAACCCGAAACGGAAATGAGACTCGCGGCGCCGGGGAGAAACGGAAACAAAACACGGGCCGGGCCGCCGGGCCGGGCCGCGCTCACCCGCCACTACCGCCGCTGTCCGCCGCGCCGGCCCCCAGCGGAGCGGCCGCACGACACCTCCCGCCGGCCGCGGCCCTCGCAGCCCCAGCGGGTCCCGCCGCCGCCGCCCTGAGGAGACCGTCGCGCGCTCGGGATTGGGCAGCGCGGGCCCGGGCGGGGAGGGCGCGCCGACACCGCCACCCCCCCGCGCAGGGGGCGGGAACTACAGCTCCCGGCGGCCCCCGCGCGCCACCAATCCGCGGGCGGGGGGGCGGGGCTGCTGGCGCCTGTCCCTCCGACCCGTTTCCCTTCACCCGGAAGCGTATCGCCTACTTCCGGTGGTAGCGGCGGGTGGTGGGCCTGTCCCGTGCTCCCTCCCCCCCTCACCCTCTCCCCCCGGTTAGCAGCCGAACGGGGCCGTGCCGGGCGGTGGGACGGGCGCCGGGACCCTGCGCGGGGCTGAGCGCTCTGGCGGCAGTGGGCAGCGCGGACGGGGCGGCTTCCCGGCGTGCACTGCGCGGGGAGGCGGGGCGGGGCGGACCCGGGTCGGTGGCGGCGGCAGCTCCTCTCCCAAGGTGACTGGAGCTGGGCCGGGGCAGCCCCGTGGCGGCCCTCTGCCCTCCTTCACGCGGCGCCGAGGGGTGGCGGGGGGCGGCTCTTCCTCCGTCGGTTTGCGTCCGGGCCCCGGGGCGAACGGCGCCTCCCGGCCCCGCCGCCTGCGGGGGTTGCCCGGGCGGGTGAGAGGGAGACCGGGACGGGGACGGGGGGTGGGGGAGTGGTGGGGCCGGTGCTGCTGCTGGCTTTGGCTGGGTTAAAATTGTTGGGTTTTCTTTATAAACAAGACAAAACCTGAAATTGCGAGTTGGTCTCGGTGGTAGTGCGCGATTGACCGGGACGTGTGGCGGCGCAGTGGGTGCCACCGGTGTCTTTGGGCTCCGTGGCTGAGGCTTCACCCCAGATTGCATGCTGGTTTAAATAGTCTTTCTGGTTAGAGCTCGTGTCTGAACTAAATTTTTTGCGTCTTTATGCATTTACATTGCAGAAAGAGCTAACTAATTCTGTGTTTCTGTTTTGCCTTTTTTTTTTTTGTTTTTTAGCTAAACCGTTAGTGTCATCATGATTCTGCAGCAGATTCTGCGGCTTTCTTCCATTTTTCGCTCTGCTGTTTCCATTCATTTGCGCAGAAACATAGGGCTTTCTGCTATTGTCTTTAATAAGACGAAAGAGCTCGATCCGGTTCAGAAGCTCTTTGTGGACAAGATCAGAGAATACAACACAAAGAGCAAGTGAGTAAAGGAAATTATTTTAAGGCTGTTGGCAAGAGGGGGGAAAATGTTGATTTTGACAAATGCTAAAATATGCTAGCTTTGTAGGTTGGTCTCTAAATACTTAAGGTATCCTTTCCTGCAACACTTATTGATAGTGTCACAAGTGAGAGGGTTTGTCCTTGCATACCCGACAGAAAATATATATTTTTCCCCCTTTAAAAAAAAAAAAACAAAAAAACCTAAAGCCAGTGTCATTCTTCTTGGAGAGTTAAGGCACTTAATTAAGTTTTTTTGCACACTATGTGAACATACCAGTATGTTAATTTTTACCCATCTATATGCTCTGCAAAAATAAAAAAAAAAAAAAGCCCTTTTTTTTTGCCTGGGGAGAATGACTGTTCTTCATTCTTGTTGCCAGAAGCTGAATGGAAATGGCCTCCAGAAGCAATTGAGAATTAATGGAACTGTGAGGCTGATTCCTTGTATATCTTAAGTTAATAAGCAGTTCATTCAAATGGAATCTTAGATTCTTGTAGTGTTTGAATGAACTACTTAACAGGAAACTAAAACTATAGTAATGCTGTGTAATTTATTCTTGGGAAGGAAATAAGCTATTTCTTAGTTCTACTGGAGGAAGATCTGTGTTTCCACACCTATAAACTAGCCTGTGTAGGGAGGCATATTTTCGGTAGCTTTACCACTCATAAGTGATTTCTGTGTCGGTACAACTGAGCGTTGGTAATCTAAAGAGTTACTGTTTTAATTATTTTTTTATTTGTATCCCAAGAAACCCCTGTCTGAATCTATATGAATGCACAGTGCCCTGTCTCGTGTTTTTTTTGCTTGTTTAGTATTCAAAACACCTTCTCTTTGCAAGAACAGTTTAGCTTTTCTAATCAAGACCACTATTTGAGAAATAGCAGAGGTACAAATCACAATTTGGTTAGGAAATTACGCCTGGAACAAGTGAAGCTAAGAGCCCTGAAAGCCTGGATACTCCGTGTAGTTTTATGTCTCAAAAGGCTACCTCTGTAGCTTGGATTTTCATCGTTGGTAGTAGAAAGCCTGTCCTTTACCCTGAGAACCTTATTTATGTGTAAGGTAAGTAGGACCTAAGGTGTGTCATATCTTGACTTTCGGAAATATTTTAAATGGTTTGCTTTGGTTGGTTGTCAAAAAAGTTTTTAATTCATAAATGACCATGAAAATATAGAACTTCTACTTGAAATTTCAGAACTGAACGATTAATCAGAACTTTTAATGTTTTTTAGGCAAGCTGGAGGGCCTGTTGATACAGGGCCTGAATTTCAGAAAGACATGAATGAATCCCTTGCTAGGCTTCAACGGGCGTATGGTGAGGGAGATCTAACCAAGTTTCCAGAATTCAAATTTGAGGGTGAGTGAACAATCTTACTGAATTTCTAATTGCCAGTAAGGACGTGTTCACTGTTTTTCTTAATTCCCACTTAGTTTTTATTTGGACCGTTAATTTCACATAAGATGCCCTCTGTGAATATCCTTACTTTTGCACAGTTCACATCTGATTCCATCTGACTCCTTTTTTTGATTCTTTGCCTTTTCCAGTAGAGATGTGGACTTACTTAGACTGACGCTTAACAAAACTTGCAGGCAGATCCAGCTATCTTAATTACCCTTCACAGACCCTAAAGAAATAGCACAAATATAATAGAAATAGCCCAGGGCCTATTATAACATTTTTTTTCTCATCCTCCCAAAGAGGTCAGACAACTGGTTTTCAAATGATAGTCTGCTGTATCATCCAAACTGCAATTTGTAAATTTTATAAGCTTGTCTGGAAAGCTGGTGATTTCAGAAAATGAATATAGAAGTTAACTTTGTTACTTATGATTACTTTGTGACTAAATTATATTAAACTTTTTTCTTCAGTTATTTGGATACGACTTCTGTTTAACTGTTCTAAGTTTGTGTTAGCATGTTTTCATATTACCCAGATTGATTATAACAAGAAGAATGCTTGTGACGATTGGTTTATCAAGAACGCAAAGAAACTGCACAGACTCTGCCAGCCTTAGGACATTAATTTTTTTACAGACAGGCTCATTTCTCTAGTTCTTTTGTTTGCTTATGTAAATATCGCTCAATGTCTTCACTGCTCACAAGCAGTTTTAGATAAAATGAGGTTTTGGAGGGATAAGCTGTCTTTCCCATCAGCTGTAGGCAGCTGGTAGCTGGGATGCAGCAATGTTTTGAACGTGTCAGTGTGTTTGGTTTACATGGCAAGGTTTTGGTAGCAGAGGGCTGCAGGGGTGGCCTCTATCAGGAGAGGCCAGGGGGTGTCCACACATCGGACAGAGCCAGTTCCATCCAGCTCCTTAATGGACCCACTGCAGGACACAGCCGAGCTAGTCAGCGATGTTGGTGGCACCTCTGTGACAACATATTTAAAAAAGGGTGAAAAATGCTCTCTCTATTCTCAACTCTTCTGGGAGGGAGGGAAAGAGTGGGAAAGCACGAGGCTTGGTGGGTGTCTGGCAGCCAGCCAGGGTCAAGCCACCATAGTCAGTGACTTGTAATTCTGATCAGACTGACTGGAAATTCTAATTTAGATTAGGAACACACCTAAAAATGTTTTGGTGGTATTTTAGTTGGATTAAGGAAGAATTTGGTGTCAGATTGTTACTGCTGCAAATGAAACAGAGTGTCTGTAAAGTTCTATCTATGGTGTTTCTTCCCCCCACAGTTTTAGGGACGTGGTTTTTTTATATTCTGTTTTATTTCTATGTAATATGTGAAACAGTACATATTAAAGTTTAGGATTTCTTTTTGTAATGAAGCAAAATTTGTGTGACCATAGGAACAGAACAAAGGCGGTGGGGGGGGAAGACTGTTCTTTTACCACTGTTGCCTATCCTTAATCTAATTTCAACAAGTTTTCAAAACTAAAAGTGGCTTAATGAAGATTACTATAAGCTGAGCATTACCTCTCAGACTGTTTGCAGCAAGGAGAACAGGCATTAATAGCCTACCTGTCAAAAGCCCTAACCCTTCTGAGTTTGTACCTTTGACATCAAGAACGCCTTCCTCAGTGTTTGTATGTGGAGAATATCTTTTGCTTAGTGGAGTTGAAATTGTGCCCTCCGTTCTCTTAATCAGCTGTAAGACACTAATCAAGAAGAAAGAGCTTGGTTACTTGTTCTTGTATTACAGCTGTGTTGGAAATACTAGTGTCATGCTGTCCAGTAATGTTCTGGTTGACGTCTTCAGTTCCCTGCTGCCTTCTCCCCTACCCTAGGTTTTGCTAAGAGCTGTTCTGGCAGCATGTTACTAAGGTGCATGTCTGTCTTAAACCTTATGCATCATACCACATCCAATCATACCCTGATATAAACAAAGTGGTGGTATAGGCTGCAGTGTACAAGAGCTTGCTTTAGCTTGCCAACTTAATGTATAGTTTGCTTTGAATAGCAGATGAATTGTGGTTTTCAAGGCTGGAATAAAAAGAGACTAATATGACTTTTCTCTCTCTCTCCTTCCTCCTTTAGAGCCCAACTTTGAGGAGACTCCAAAGTGATCTCTGCAGGTTGTACACCAAACAGCAGTGTACATCAAGGGAGCTGCTGAACATGGCACCAGTTGTAACTTAATAAATGCAGTGTTTCAGTTTGATTTCAGAAGCGTGAATAAGTTCTTAATTGTATGGTGAGCATAGTTAGCTGTGCATGTCAACTCTTTAAGTGACTGAGGCATCTGAGTAGTGTTTCTCAGTGTTAACTGCAAAACTCCTTTGCCAACCTATATTTTAGTGCTGAGAAGTTATAACACTGATAATGATACACCAAGAAGGAACTACTTGTTTTTCTGAGTTTGTCACATCCAAAAAGCTTCTGCAGAAGAAAACCCCATGAACCCTAAATCTGTAGCAAAGCCCTGTGGTAGTGAGGACCTGCACAGCCAAAAGCATAGGCACAAATATATTAATTTTACACTGCATCAATGAACACACAAGTGATGAAGTGTTATTCTTATAGAAACAACCGAAACCTGTTAATGAGGTGGTGAGATTTGAATTGTAGTAACTGAACTATTGACACAAACGCTTCAGGTTCTGAGGAACTATTTATTTGTGAAACTTCAACAGTTAGGGTTCAGATACTGCAGCTTAAGTTGTACTGGCATGATTTTTCTTCAGAATAAAGTTACACATGCATTCTACAGAGAGGGAGATATACTTCCTTGTGGAAGTGAAGCTGTAGGCATTTTATATTAGATAATAAAACACTTCTTGAGCCTTAATTGTCAGGATAGTGAGTTTAAGTCTGCACGAATACTTACGCACTCACAGATGGCTTTGGCAAATCTACTACAATGTCAAGGTACTAATAAGTCAGAACTGCAGGAGATTTTGAGCCCTTGACAATGGTGGAGACATAAGTAGTAGAAGCAGTGGTAGCAAGGTCATCTATGAAAGTTATTTCAGTAGATTGTTCCAAGCGGTAGGAGTGAATCCTGTATTGCTGCACGTATACATGAACAAAATGAGAAGACTTCACACAAATTGACTTGTATATTCCATTTAGTTCTATCTTTAAGTTAAGTTTTTTTGGGTTTTGTTTTTTTTTTTTAAAAAGCAATCACAGTTAGGTTGACTAGATCTAAACATTGGCAGTTTCTATTTTCAGCATGTCGTATGTGAAAACAATATTTACAGAGCTGAGGTCAAAAGATCCCTTTGATACTTTTGTATAACAAGTAGTCATTTGATGTCCCTCACAGAGGCTGAAATCTTCTAAATAACAAAGGACTTGGTATGCTTGAAATCCTAAATGAAGCAAACAAGGTCACGTAAGTAATAGTTCAAAGATTTTAACCAGATTAACATTTAGTGTACATTTCAGAACAAACTAAAGCAGCGAGATTGAAAAGAAGCGTGCCTGATGTTAGTTAACGTTTACTCTTCTGGAAAGGGAAGTCTGCAGAATGCACTGCTACACAGAATAGAAGCAATAACCTATTAAAAAATACAAGTATCAAACAGCTCTGTTGAGCATCTGATTCATAAGTATGTTAAAATCGATAAACAAATACCACAGCTCTTCAAAGTTTGTTCCTTCCCACTCAGAGCAACCGGGTAGCTGGCCTCAGTAAGTTTCTTACCTACGTACTAGGTGAAGGAGTAAACTTACACTGTTTAGTCTGCTCTGTTTTGATTAAAGAAATGGGTGGCATTCAGCGAGCTTTTAAGGCTACTAATGTAGCCTTAAACTATAGATAGTGAAACTAAGTTGCTCGTCATTGAAGCTTTACTTGGAGTTCCATTCTTTTTGCACCAATCTGAAAAGCCAGAGCAACGTAGGTGCAGTTACAGCCCTTGAGACCTATCAGTGAGGAAGGGGGAAAAAGGTGGTAAGTTTAGCTACCATATTTAGCCAAGGCTTTTGACCCATATTAATCTTAGAGGAATTAAGGCCCAGACTTTCTCTCGGGCGTGCTTTGGACTGTATCTGAGTTAGTTTCCTTGGTTAACCAATATGCACAAGCAAGGCAGAGTGGAAGACGTCACAAACAAGAAATGGCATCATTAAGTGGACAGTATAGAGATGAGATTGCCAAATAGTGTAAGGGTGTTACCTTTTTAGTTTATCTGATGGAGGGAAAGTAATCATGAAAAGGGAAAAGAATGAAAGAAGCTAATAGAACAGGGAGATGTAGGAAGAAGTAGGTAAAAGACAACCGCTGCTTAGTGTGGTGAAGAAAAAGGTGGCAAAATATGGAGCAAGGTGCTGCAGTTGCATGGCACTTGAGAGTAAGTAATAGGAAGCTATAAATGCAAACAGAGATAAGGTATTTCCAGGTATTTGTGGCATGTAAGGGTTGGGGGTGTGCAAAAACATCACAGAACTGAGGAATTTTGAAGACTCATAGAACTTCTTAAACACGCTAGCAAATGCAAAATACTTGCCTTTTCACTTGTAGATTGATAGTTGGTCTTCTTTCTGTTAACAGAAAAGGAACATAGGTTAAGTAGTGACTTTTCTGGTGTTAGTTTTAACCCTTTGAGAACATTATTTATGAATGCATTTTTCCTTATTTCCAGCATTCCTTAAGAGTTTTTTCCCTCTTAGAAAAAAGTTACAACAAATCCAGTGAATGCTTGTAGAGTGCTGTCATTATCTCATTAACCACTGTCACATTACCTTCCCTAGCGTGTCTTTTGAATGCTTCCAGTTACACTTTTTGTCTAGTTTATGGCCAATACAAACAGCATAGTATTTTACAGTAATATTTTATTTCTCTTTAGTACTTTTTTTTTACCCACTATTTCCTAGAAATGCTAAGATAAACTTTTAAAAGCAAAAAAAAAAAAATAGATTTGAGTGCAGCCTCCAATGAAGCACACAATTTTAGCCTTCTGTGGGACCACTAAAATAGCTTGAGGAAAACTGACTTGCTACTAGGAGATTTAAGTGCATGAAATAAATCCATATTAAAGGAGTAGACCAGATACCTCATAAAGTCTTCACCTGTCATAGTTTTATAAATATTTCCTGAAATAATCTGTATACATGGATATGAGGGCAGTTCAATTTGGTTAATGTCCTGGTTTGAGGTAAAACAGGACCAATTTTGTTCAGTAACTTTTCTTTTTAGCTAGGCCTCTTTTACCTCAAACCAGGACCGTTCTGAGCATCTTTTTTCCTTTTTGAAGAGAAGACAAATGCATGCCTGTAGCTGAGTTACGGGTGTAAACTATAACTATGTAAAAAGATCCATCCCTAGACATTTATCACAGTCATAATCCTTAATTCATTTTCTGACCAGCACGCTGGTTCTAATAAGGGAACAAGTGAATGTGTAGGATCAGGTTTATTTCAGTGTTCAAAAAAAGCCACTGTACAAGAATTGTGTCAGAAAAGCTTTAAACAATAATCACAGTTACTAAATCATCAGAAATATAGATGAAGTTTGCAGTGATTTGTGTACTACTAGCATCAAGATACTTACTGGGAAGAGCTTCCCTCTGAAAAAGAAAAAAAAAAAAATTAGCACAAGAATAGTTTCCTTAGCCGATTTAAAGTTTTTTGAAATAGTTATTCATAGTTTATTCAGCTCTTCAGTTTCAAGGAGTTTCTGAACCTAATGTCTCATTTTGGTGTAGTGAGTTTAAACACAAAAAGATTGGGTTGCTTTCAAAGGTAAATGAACTTCCAAGTGAACATGAATTCTAACAGCAGCTATGTTAGCCTTTTAGTTTTAGGCAGCGGACCTTCTCACGCCCCGACATTTGGCATCCCTTCTTGCTGGGCTGAACTCTACAGGCACGAATGTAAACGGAGAGGGCTGCTGCGTGTCGAGGTTTTTCGCAGCAATCCTTAAAGCCAACGTTTCTCCACGTGCACTTCCGCCATGACCCAGAAGAGGGAGCCAGTAATTTAATTTCCCCTTCATCAGAACTCAGCCGCTCAGACCTTTTGGACTATAAGTGAAGTTGCACGGCTTGCTTTTACGTTGCCTTTCTTTGCCATCCCTTCTCACAACCAGAGCAGAGAGGCTCCAGGAACCAGGGTTCGGCTCGTTGCTTTCCCCAGATTGCTGTCTGGTAGCCTTGTGCAACTGCACAAATGTCTCCATGCCATCCTTAAAGTATCTTTTGCAGTAGAAGTTGGCAGAGTGAAAATGTCTACACAATAAAGCTGCTGTTGTAATACTCTGTAGCTTTAGTCCCATGGAGTTAGAGCCTTCATAAAAAGGAGGACGTGTAATAGTCAACAGAAATACAGACTTTTTTTTGACACAAGGAAGGAGTGATTTTACTTTACTTACTTGTAAAGTAGCCCTTTTTTTGGGCATAAAATACTCCAAGGCCACACAATGCCATTACCAGAGCCACAAATACTACTGCAGCAATGATACCACTTACATTAAGGTCATCTGTAATTATAAAACATAAGTCCAATGTTATAAGTTGTAAAAATTCCCATTGGCAGGATTTTTTACCCTAATTACTACAGGCACCTTTTGTACCTATAGGTGGTCTTCGGCCCAAGCTACATAAGTTAATTAGTAACACGTAGATGTAGATAAGCAGTCCAAAAGTGTTACTGTTTCACAGCCACATTAAGAGGAGTGCTTAATGCATTTCAACTGTTTAGTTTGGGTCAAAAGTAAGGAAAGAATAAGAGGGGTCAAGGGATACATACTCCTCATTATACCTATCCCCGATAAGTATTATTCATGTCATATGTCTCTAAGGGAAAATATCTTGAAATCTTTAAAAGTCTTAAAACAAACGTTTTCATACAGTTAGTTTGCCTAAAATAACTGAAATACTGATGGCAATGTTAGGTCCCAGTCCTGAAGAACTCTTCAGGTGAGTTATTTAAAATTCAATGCTTTTTTATTTTTAAACAGTGAGACTTTTAAAATTCAACACAATAAAGGCCAACAAGTATCTTAGCCCAGATGTCTACAAGATGTTTAAAGTTAAACTCTACACTGGGCTATGGAAATATCTAGCCATTTTTATTTTGAAAGTGATGACTCAAGCCCATTTCATGATATAATCACTAAGACCTTCAGACAATCATCCATTTTAAAAAAAACATGATCAACAAGAAGAAACATTTTCACAGGTTTTTGTTATATGTCCAATTATTTATTTGGATCCTGACTTTAAACATACATTAATATATGGCTGGGAATTTTACCCCCAAACCTATCAATTTTTGTGCATTAGTTGATAGTAATTTAGGACTTTGGTGAGTATTTCCACAACAGAGGGATTCTGTCTTGGTAGCTTCTGGAACACTTGCTCACCATCAACCAGAAATGCATTAAAAGCCACGATACAGTGATTTTCAGCTAAGTCCTAGGAAAGCACCAGACAACTAATACTTGGACATGTGCAGTATGTTTTAGGATCTTTTAGAAACTTTGTTTCTTTACCATCTGCTTTCCTATCAAATCTGCAAGAGCTAGTTTTATATTCTGCAAAAGCATTCATACATTTTGGGTTATTATAGACTCTGCCCCTCCAGCCTTTGGTAAATTCTTTATTAGCTAACCAATGTTTCACTTCACCTACGCTATGCAAGTAGAAAAGAAACGGGCAGCATAATTTCCACCCCCCCCTGCCCCGAGATGTACTGGTGGCTTCTTCCATGTTCCTCTGGCAGGTATAAATGAGTTACAGTTAAATTTCTGATCTGTTATATTAAGAACTCACATGAATGCATCTCCAAAGGGAGGCTTTTCATAAAGAAAGTAACCCAGTGGATTAGCATATTATACTGTACAGCTTCCACAAAAGCATTCTGAAATATTAAGCATCTCATATGGATACTGCTGTTGTGTGAAGTTCAGTGCTTAGCAACCTAAAGGCTGGCTACTACAATAATTTTAAGGTACTACACTAGCTGCTTTTCTGTGAAATGCAGTAAGACGTGTTTGTGCTGTAAGAAAGAAATGCTTTAAGTAGCCACAGCAACTACATATAAGGAATTATTATTATTATTCCTCCCCCAAAATGCCACAATCAAACAAAGAGATATCATTCAATCTGGTCTTAGCTTCTCAGTTGCATCATGCAATAAAATAATTCCTATTGCAAGACTGTTTTCCACCCTTATTTGCTTTGACACATACCAACTTGCATTCGCTTCACTGAGCATTTCTGAGATAATCCGATCCCATTGGAGGCTTCACAGAAATACTCTCCAGTGTCATTCTTTGTAACTGTGTTAAATAGCTGTTAAGACAAAGTCCCAAACCATTATAAGAATGGGAAAAAAATTCAGAATTTCCTGTGGGATAGAAATTTTTACATGTCAACAGGGTTTGTTTGGTTGGTTCATTTTTCAAACAAAAAAAACTTGAAAGAAAGTGAGAAATTGACCTCATAACTTGGCTCCCTAGTCACACCCCTGGTCCTTAAATTCAGCTTCTGGTCTAAGAGGGTCTTTTAGATGGACATGTTAACTAGATGGCGTGTATCTACAAGGAGATTCTTTTTCAGTGGGTCAGTACTTTCCAACAAAATGCATTTTTTTTTTGGATATGTTCTAATTTCAGAATCCCTGATATAATTTTGTTCATTTCAGGAAAAAAAATAAATAAAATCATGTAGTACAAAAAAAAATATTTCCCATGAAAAGTTTGTGGTCTTTTTCCTCCCCAAGAAATAGCACTTTCTAATGCTAAACTGCACTATTTATCAAATACTACTGCTGTAAAAATGAAAATAAGGAAGCAAGAGATGGACAGACAATGACCTCATGTCCATTCCAGTGTTTCTCTGTATTTATTATTATTTTTTTAATCATTAGACTTGTTACCTTTTTTCCCCTTTAATATATCTGTACTTTAAGACTTTCAGAAGTGATTGGTAATTTTGAGTAGTCCACCTACTTTTCACAGTGTGCTGAAAGATCCACAGCACCTCTGAATGCTTAGTCACATTTCAGTTTCCAGGTTTGATCATGCACAGGAATAGGGTGTCCCTAGAACAGCTCTTTACTTCTGAAAAATCTAAGCTGACAATGCACCATAAGTAGTACATATCACATTTTTTAGAAGGATCAGCTAATGGGGGAGGGATGAGATAGAGATGGCCAGTTCTGAGGGAACTGCCCCCCCCCCCCCCCCCCCCCC
>VFFE01007694.1:1160862-1330134 GCA_008921705.1 Burhinus oedicnemus
AGACTTCTTGAGACTGAATTTTCTTCCATTCTATTCTAAAGCTCATTCCTTTTGAAAATTTGTGCTTGCAACTAAGAATAGCCTCTAGAGGGGGAAAAAAAAAAAAAAAAAAGAACATGAAAGGGAAAATTAGGGACTTTAGCATTGTGTTTGGTACACATTCAGGCTCCATGAAATTAATATGCCCTCTTCAAAAGAACTCGAGCAGTCAGCAAGGGCCAGATGCCATCAGACCTTCTCCAGACTTACACAAACACAATGGGGAACAGAAACTAGTAATTTTCCCATACCTCGGTGGACTTTGGGTCAAACTTCAGATGTTGGGGACTAGATATTCCCATGTTGGATGGGCACAGATTCTGTATTACTACTCTCATTTTAGGTTTAAATATTTTTGTCAGTGAGCAGACCACCACTAGAAAAAGGAGTCTGACCCTGTTATCAACAATATTTTGTGAATTACTATTCTGAATTCAGTATCAGTAGTTTAACTGTTCAAATGTATAACTTAATGCAGATGGAAAACATACCAGCAAGATGGTTAAATATTCTCTTAATTAACATGTATTTAGTTAAAATTTTACATTGGTTATTGTAAGGGTATGTGGAAGATGAGAGTCTGCTTCATTAAGGTTTTCCAGTAAAAGACCTTTTCAATGCAAAAGTGGTAACAAGTACAGGGGGCAGCAACAAACCAAAACACAGAAACACAAATACCACAGACAGGGACTAACAGAGATGATGACAAAGACCATCAATCTCCAAACAAACTGATGGCACCGCAGTGTGGGCAACTGGAGCAAGTGAGGGTCTCTACATCAGTAGTTGGAGGGGCCACTGATGTTGGGAGTGTGTGTTGGCGAGTCTCAAAGCACATGTGCCAGGAGTGCTAGCTATTGAAGCAGAGAGGGTGGCTTGAGTAAATTTAGGACCAGCAACTGGGGTGACACTGGGGGTGTATGGTGTGTGTACAGTGTTTGTATCTTCCCTAAACCTGGTGTGCCTGGAGGTATGTGTGTAATTCACTAGCAAACCTCAAGCTGGGCAAGCTGGTGAGAAGGGCAGGGGTAGCAGATGGGCAGAGGGGCTGTGCTGGCACTTAGGGGATCCAAGAATGTGCATGTGCTTGTGAACCTAGAGAGTGTTGTGTGAAGGCTTTCACCACTGAACTTCAATGTCCACCAGCCAGAGAGGAGGAAGGAGGCTCAGATGTCTATACTTAATGCTCTATATGGGCCCATGCAGTGTTATATGTGGGTGCTGTTGAAGGCAGCACCTTGTCTGTGGTGGTCTGTGTAGCTGGCAGTGCCAGTGTCGCAAGTGTGTGTATGTGTGGGTGTGGGCGCACAGGCGTGCATCCCTGGGACGGACACACAGCCTTCCTACTAGTTGAACCTGCAAATGGGAAAGCAGCAGTTGTGTCCATCAGCCTGGGCTAAAGACCCCCAGGTCTCCAGGCACATTGGGCTGGGCGCCAGTGGCCGGGCCAGAGGAATTCCCAGGCCCCCAGAGCTGCTGGAAGCAGAGGCTGCTCATAACACCCCTTGGTGGTTTCCTCGTTTTTCTTGAGTTCTTGAGAAAAGAAGGTTCATACAATTGTTCACCTTTCTGTCTGTCCACTCAGGTTTCCTTGATTTATGTGTAGTGGGCATCACCAACCAAATTTCACAGAGAGGCTGAGATTTCAAGAGTTACTGATTATTGCTAAAGTTGCCATAACTGGGTAGGAAACAAACCAAAATTAGTGCTCCTTATGAGGAACAGGTCATACTGGGAGCTCAACTGTTCTTTTTTCCTCCCTCACAGCAGGGAATCAGCATATGCCATCACTAATATGTAGCTTGCATCATAGTAATTGTGGTTATTATGGGGAACTCAAGAGGGACAGAAGACATGACAAACTGTGTAGGTGAGTTATTGGGACAAACTCAGCGTTTCAATAGTTCCATTCTCTGTGGAACAGCATGCTGAAATATCTATATATATTCTTTCCCAGTAAGTAACTCTTAATTCAAGGTATTAATAAGAGTTGTTAGGAAACAACATCAGAGGAAAGAACACAATCACACATCTGACTGAATCCAAATCTATTAATAAACTTCAGTTTAGTATCTCCCAGAAGCTTCTCTAAGAGAAACAATATTGATCTTGCCACCTTTAGGCTGCTCATCTTCCAATATAGGCCAGAGTATCAAGGATCAAAAGCCTTTATACTTTTGGCAATGCCTGTCTAGCTTTCAGGAGACAAACATCCACTGCTCAAACGTACAGTCAATCTGCATTAACCAGCACCTTCATTTCCAGTCTCAGCAAACAAGGCTGAAGGGCAATTAAGAGCTACCGACAGACCTACCCACTCACCCTTAAGAGTCTGATTTCCCAGGTCTGTTCTGTACAGAAACAAAAAGCTTCCAAGAGGCCAGACTGGTAGCCTTGGTGATCTCTCATAGGGGGAAAAAATGTCCAGACTTGAAAGAAAAATTGAGGCAGGAGGGCATTCTTTGCCAGAAACATGTTACGCACTGGCCGCTTCAAAAAACATGCTGTGTACTCAGGAAGCCCGAGGTTCCTGACTTCAGGTTGAGTGGATGGGTGGAGGCTTCCTGAATCTTAAGATTTGCTCAAGTTTCCTTTCCATTTTGTTTTTGTATCCTTCTAACAAAGAAAAACCATCATTCAAGCTCAGCTTGCTTTTGCTACTGACCTTGTGACAGTTGGCTGGTCTCATGAGCTGGTCTATATTAGTTGACATAGAGACAGCTCAGCTGAAGTGTTCTCAGCTGAACAAGTCACCTTCATCTTGAATAAGCTGCCCCTTTCTTGCATGCCACATTTTTTTATTTCAGAAAAAGCTAGCATTGATGCTTTCCCACTAATCTTATTCAGAGAAAGGGAATGGCATGGAAGAAAGGGAGCGCAGGCAGAACAGAGACAACATAATAAACCCCTCCTTAGTTATAGTTCCCTTCTCCTGCTTTTTCCCATACTAACTGAGTCAGAGAGAGGTATTTTCCAGATCAGGTCTACTTGACTTGCATTAAGGTAGGCCCACAGGACGCTGCACATCACCACTGGCTCTGCCAGGCCTGGAAGAGCCTTCTGGGATCTTGGAGAGGTCTGGACAATGTTTAATTTGGATTTACATCTGGTCTGGAGGTTATCGTTTGGTTATAGAATCATGGAATACCTCAAGTTGGAAGGGACCTATAAGGATCATTGAGTCCAACTCCCTGTTCCTTGCAGGACTACCTAAAACTAAACCATATGACTAAGCATCACTAAGATGCTCCTTGAACTCTGACAGGCTTGGTGCCACGACCACTCTCCTGGGGAGCCTGTTCCAGTGACCAACCACCCTCCTCTACAGTAATGGAAGTTGGAGGAGAAAAGAAAAATGCATTTCAGATCAGCTGCATTCAGCTGAATAGCTATGCCTATCAGCCCCTGCCATTCCCTTAGTGCTGCTACACAAAAAGAACTCGGCATGGCATCTGAGCTATGTTAAACTAATCTCACTCTATCATACGAATAACAAAAGAATGAAATGCAAGCCATATATCGTATAAAAAGAGACTCTAATCAAGCTTTAAAACTACCCGAAGAGCTTCTCTCTCCCCTTGCCTGTCCTGAGTTCTAAATGTATTAAGTTTTTCTTCCCCCAAAGTGACAAAAATATTTGACAGGAGCCCAGCTGACAGCTTTAGAGACCTCCAAAATATTTGTGTATTACCTCAAACAGATGACTTAAGCCTAAAGCTCAGCAAACAGTTCTTTCCATTCCCAAATTCCCATCTGTCTCCATTTCAACCAAATGCAAAGAAAAAACAAGCAAACAAAAACCCCCACATAAGCCACAAACCTCACATACACAATACTAGGATCCCTTTCTCATCTACCCAGCAAACAACAGGTTTTCCTCCCTGCTTCCTTAACTTCTCGAGGACATTATTGGAAGTAATTTGTCATTCTACATATGACATATACATATATAAATATCTAAATAGCCATTACAGTTACTGACAATTAAAAACAGCCATTAAGTTATAGTTACTGACAATTAGTTGCCAGTTGTTCTCTCTCTAGTCTCTCACTTCTCTGTCTTGTAAGATAACTAATGCTTCTCCTTTCTATCAGTTCCCATCATTTTGGGTGGAAGGAAACCAGGCAGAGGTTACAGAGTGAGCTACCAGGACTGACAAACAAGTCAGAGGATCACAGAACAGGTGAGGTTGAAAAGGACCTCCGGGGAGCACCTAGTCCAACCCCACATCAAATAAGAGAAAATGAGGACAGAGCAAGATTCACAGAGTCAATGGAGAGAGTCGGAGCAGGATCCCTCAGGAAAGAGGAAGACGATCTTAACAGCTGCTGAGCTTCTGTACATATAGTTTGCATGTATTGTATATATATTAAAAATAATCACAGCAATGCCCATACTGTACCCTTAAACTCCTCTGCTTTTACGTTTTTGTTATCCGTTTCAATGGAAATTCCAGACACTTTACGATCTGCAAGGGGACAGAAAAAAAAAAAGACAATTCAGCAAAACACACTTGTAATTTCATATGTGCTTCAGCAGCTACAAGCAATATTTTCGAGACCTCCTTACAGTGGACAGATTAGATATTGTCTACTAGAGAGAGCACGGGACTAAGAGCTAGACCAGGGCTGGCCATGTGGGTGGCCTTGAACAATTCCTCTTTTCTTCTCCATGCCCTAGCACCTGTAAAAAATAGCAATATTTCTCTTTTACAATACCATGATAATATTTACATGTTAGAAGTTCTATATAAACAGTAGACATTGTTTTATACTGGGGTAATGCCTCAGCCTGTTTCTAACTGGGGAGACTTGTATTAATCCATAAGTGTATTTTCCATTGTATTTCTACTACAAGGCAGGCATGTTTACCGAACAATACCATTCTACAGGGTAAAACAATGTGGCAGTAATTGGCAGTTACCCCGAATTCTTGTTGAAATGAGAAGGAAAACATGAGTCAATATTTCTATAGTTTCATATCAAAGGCAGAAAAAACTCCCATATGTTCTTGGATATCTCTTGTATTGGGAATACCAAAATTCCAGAGAGAACAACTGAAATAACCACTAGCCCTACATCAACCCCCACCCAGCTACCTCCTCTCCCATTGCACATGACTATACATCCTCTGCTAAGAGCTGCTCTCCTTCCAGGAAAGGACTCCACCGTGTTCCTTCATGATTCAGAAGCATTCCTGCAAAGTCCAAGAGTCAGTCACAGTTATTCTGATTACTCCATGGCAGGCTACAAGTCTACCAAGTGCTTAAGAACAGCTAAACACAGTTCTTTACACAGTTCTTTTTTCTCCCCAAAAAGCATCTCAAATTCCCTTGTGTTTAAGACCAGTTTTGAAGACAGCATGGACACTCGTAATGCAGTCCATTTCCTCCATCCGCATCAGCCAACTCAACAATTGTTACAGAGGGCATGAACAAGAACTGAGTCCCTCTCCCCATCAACAATATTTAGAAACATGTCTTGTTTAAGACCATAATGTTCTTTTGACTGAGAGAAACTAGTCTTGCTTTACTCCTTTTAGTTTGATCTTGCTATTTACCTCTCACACAGAGAGCTCCTTTGTTGATCCCCAAAGAATTAATTTTCCTTTCCCCTCCCTAATGGGGGAAAGAGTTGCACACAGCCTAGCAGATGGATCTCCAGTCTTGATCTGAAAACATGAACAGATCAAGAATCTTTTGCTTCTTGTTGTTTTCTTTTGATGGTTAATTACTTCTGTTGAAGCGTGTGCCTCATTTCTCGCTTGAGTGAGTCCATTTGGGTTTTCAACGATGGGTTCTTGTCCTGGTTCCAGTGGGGATAGGGTTAATTTTCACAAGGAGCTAGGATGGGACACAACTGGGCCAGCTGACCCAAACTAGCCAAATGGATATTTGCTGTACGTTAATCATGTTTTGTATATTCCTCTACCAGTATTATTGTTGTTGCTTTCCTCTTTCCTTCACTGTTCTGTTAAACTGCCTTTATCTCAACCCACGAGTTTTGCCTTTTTCTTCTGATTCTCCCTCCATCCCACTGCTGGGAGGGATGGGGAGTGTGGAGTGAGCAAAAGACCATGTGGTTCTTTGCTGCTGGCTAGGGCTAAACCACAACAGTTCTCACAGCTCTGAGTCAGCATGCTGTTTTCTTTGTATGAAGGTACCATCATAGATTACTTCGGGTTGGAAGGGACCTTTAAAGGTCATCTAGTCCAACCCTCCTGCAATAAGCAGGGACATCTTCAACTAGATCATGTTGCTCAGAAACCCCATCCAACCTGACCTTGAATGTTGCCAGGGATGGGGCACCTACCACCTCTCTGGGCAACCTGTTCCAGCATTTCACCACCCTCATTGTGAAAAATTTCTTCCTTATATCTAGTATAAATCTAACTTCTTTTAGTTTAAAGCCATTACCCCTTGTCCTATAGCAACAGGCCCTGTCAAAAATTTTATCCCCATCTTTCTTACAAGCCCCCTTTAAGTACTGGAAGGCTGCAATAAGGTCTCCCAGAAGCCTTCTCTTCTCCAGGCTGAATAACCCCAATGCTCTCAGCCTGTCTTCATAGGGTAAGTGTTCTATCCCTCTGGTCATTTTTGTAGCCCTCCTCTGGACCGACTCCAAGAGGTCCATGTCTTTCCTGTGCTGAGGGCTCCAGAGCTGGATGCAGTACTCCAGGTGGGGTCTCACCAGAGCAGAAGGGCAGAATCGCCTCCCTTGGTCTGCTGGCCATGCTTCTTTTGATATAGTCCAGGATACGATTGGCTTTCTGGGATGCAAGGACACATTGCCAGCTCACATCCAGCTTTTCATCCACCAGTACCCCCTACTCCCTCTTGGCAGGGCTACTCTCAATCCCTTCATCCCCCAGCCTGTACTGATATTGGGGGTTGCACCAACTCATATGCAGGACCTTGCACTTGGCCTTGTTGAACTTCATGAGGTTCACATGGGCTCACCTCTCAAGCTTGTCGAGGTCCCTCTGAATGGCATCCCATCTCTCAGGCATGTCAACTGCACCACTCAGCTTGGTGTCATCTGCAAACTTGCTGAGGGTGCACTCGATCCCACTGTTTATGTCACTGATGAAGATACTAAACAGAACTGGTCCCATACACCATCATGGTTTTCTTCTCAATTACAGATCATTCCATACTGTTCAAGTCTGGCACTACAGAGGGAGTTCTCCATCCAAACTGTTCCTACAGCCCATTCCCTACATAATTTTCTAGGTTTTTTTCCAGTATCCTCTAAAAATACAGATTGCAGTTCTGTCAGTGTCTATAACCATTGCCTCTGAGTCATGATGCAACAGCTGGGACAGGTATTTGAGTCGCCAGCACTGTAGCAGAAGTTCAGTTACTCATTCACTGTATCCTGTTGTGGTGGGTTGACCTCGGCCAGCTGCCAGACGCCCATCCAGCCGCTCTCTCACTTCCCCTCCTCAACACGATGGGGGAGAAAATAAAATTAAAAAGCTCACGTGTCAAGAGAAAGACAGGGACACCACTTGGCAATTACCACCACAGGCAAAACAGTCTCAACTTAGGGAAAATTAGTTAAATTTATTGCCAACTAAAAATAGAGTAAGTGCAGGGGATGTGGGGAATGAGGGTTGTGGTCAGTCTGTAACAGCTCCTCTCTGCCAATCCTTCCTCCGCACACTTCTCCCCTGCTCCAGCGTGGGCTGCAGTCACTGTCAGGAGCCTGTTCCAATGTGGATCCTCCACACGCTTCAGCTTCCTTCAAAGCATATCCACTTGCTCCGGTGTGGGATCCTCCATGGGCTGCAGTGTGGATATCTGCTCAAGCATGGTCCTCTGTGGGCTGCAGGGCAATACCTGCTCCACCGTGGTTTCTCCATGGGCTGCAGGGGTTCCTCCCCCTCTCCCCTCAGGGCTGGCAGGGCTGTTTCTCACACTTTTCCCCTCAGCCCTGGCTGCCGGGCAGCCTTTTGCCCTTTCTGACCCAGGCTTTCCCCACGGCGCCGCCATGGTGGCTGCGGGGCTCAGCCCTGCCCTGCGCTGGGTCGGTCGGAGCCGGCTGGAACCGGCTGTGTCCGGCTCGGGGCAGCCCCGGCCGCTCCCCACAGGGACCCCCCTGCAGCCCCCCCCACCGACAGCCCAGCCCGGGCACCCCCACCCTGTACTCCTGTATTACTCTTCCAAGTTCCTGCTTTCCAGGTATCTCACCATCCCCTTCCCCCTTCCAAATGTGTATCCAACATTTCTTGTTTCTAAGAGAAACATATGTTCATACGTGCACATTACCAAAAAGATCCAAATTTCTGTGCAACTGTCCTGTCCTTAATATGTTTTAATTTATCGTCACGTTTGTGTTACCACAAAATTGTTACAGCAGAGGTTTATAATATGAAAATAAACAAGAAGTGAAGACAATTTCAGCAATGCCATTTACGTACCCTTAGAATACTGAAATAGCAAAAAATATTTGCATTACAAATAGCACTTGGAAATTTTTTCCACCCCATCAAGAAAGGAAACTTCCCTGTTGGACTTCAAAAAAAGAAAGAAAAACACCCAAAAATGACACACCCTGTTGAAACCAGAGGAGGGAACCACTTCTCCATAGCCTCTCAAAGTCACCATTACTCCTGCATGTCCACACTGAGCCCATCTCCTTGTTTTTGTCCAAGCTTGGTCTAGAATAAAGCCTAAAGACATTAAGTCATTTTCCTTTTAACCTATTAAGCCCTATGTAGATTTATGGGAAGAAAATTAGCTTTAGACTTTTACCCAAACAATGTTGTTTCTAGAACAATAATCCCCACTCCTTATCCTATATGCCAATAGATAAGAAATCACGTCTGTCTATTGAAACAACATCTTCCTTCACATGTTCATGATGTGGAAGAGCATTTTGTTCTGAGGCTGTGACAGCAGCTAATGCTTAGGAAGCATTTCTAGGACTCCATTGTGTGGGTAAAGCCATTTATAAATTATTGGCACATTGACCTTCTCTGTCTGGACACAAAAGAGCTCAAATACATGGAATTCACCACTGTATTACATTCACTCTTTCATGGAACTGGAAATTTCTCTCCTCCTCTTTAATACAGATGTCAGGCAGCTCATTGTCACAGTCTATGTATTCATAAGCTAGAAGCCACAATAAGAAAACATGTTTTATGACTTCTGGGGCAGGATCATGGTACTTACTTCTCACTGTGGAAGTTAGCACAAAATTATTTTGCATACTTAGTTCTGAGAGCTTGCAGTTGCACGAAGTCTCCATATTTCCCCTTGCATCAAGGGATTTATAGAATACACAAAGATCCTATTATGCAATGCAGCAGGTACAAAATACATCAGAAACAATAAAGAAACAAGTTCAACACACACACAGCCCTTCTCCTCACACACACAAACCGCACATACCCATGACCCTCTTCAAGAAGCTTTACAGTCCAAACAGTAACTTAAGGTGGTGCAGAGATACCTGACCAAATTAAAACCATTATATATTATGATGAAGCAGAAAGATAGGAGAGCTCCTCACAGCGAGAGCATCTCTTCCTTAAAATGCCCTTTTAGAAATGCCTCCGCCAATTATTCAGAATCCAAGATTCGAGCTTTGGATTTTAATTCAACATATAAAGAGCAACAGTGAAAAGATGACATAATCGCTGTACCAGTAAATGCTTTTATATAGACTGAAAAAACCCTACTCTTACATGTCAGTAACTTCATTTGTTTAGAAGTAAACCCCAAAAATACACACTTTCCATTCAATAATCACTCACACAGCTGTAAACTGAAACTACTAGCTGGAGGAGTCATTAAGGAAAAGCGTATTAGTCAAACCAAATCAAAGGAAATAGTGTTCCTGGAGGAAATTACATGAGAACAGAATCAAAACAAAGTTATAACTACCAGAGAAAAAGCAGTCTTGTGGTATTTGTTTTGCCAAGTTCTAAATAGCAGGTGGTCTAAAGCAAAGCTTAACAAAGGATTTCAGAGGATACTGTAAGTTCAGGAAGTCCGATGTCCCAAGAATAAAGTGATAATGAAGCCAGTTCTCTTACAGAAATCCCTAAAAGAGAATAGGAAACCAGACATCTGTTTGGTGTTAGCATCCTTCAAGACATATGACCACCTCAGGATAAACCATTGGCGACATGCTTAGATGCTGATGCAGACTTCTCAGCTACGTAACTACTAACCATGAAGTACTCAAACGATACCTAGAGCTTTGCCACAGTCACATCATTCAAACACTCCCATCTCTGTTGGCTCTCCTGATGCCATATTTTTTGCTAAGAGAAGTAGTCCATAGATTACACAGTCTTACATAAATGGGGAAGGGGGAGGAGAAGCTATTTACCCTTGGATAGAATTAGTTGTGAAGCACCTCAAAAAAAAAAAAAAAAAAAAAAAAAATATCTTGAAAGCAAAAGTAGTAAGAGACTGAAGTTTTCAGAGCCAATTATCTAAAGTTATCAGTAGTAGTATTAGTAGTCCTAAGAGTTTAAGAACATGTTAATGATTCATTTCAGAGCAGAGCTCCAAGGAGTGTTGGCCCTGGAAACACAAAACTGGAACTGCTTGTAGAGGATAAAGTTGGGAATAAAAATCAAGTGGCATGGGACAAGAACGGAAGAGATTATTTAGGTCAGCCTTTCTGAAGAGACTGAACACCAAAACACAACAGTTCCAGATAAACTGAACAGCCTCCCAAGTGCTTTCAGCAGTCCCAACACTGAAAGATTACTGCATGAGATGGTGTGGGAAATTCTGGGAAGAGATAAATTTATGATTCATTTTTATATAATTAATAACCAAAATGTAAATTTCAATTCCCTTCAAAGTTGGTGGAGTTTTTTGGGGTTGGTTGGGTTTTTTTTGCCTCCTCTTTTTCTACTCACAGGGGAGAGGAACGGTTTGAATTCACAGCTTGCAAAGCTTCAGCATAGCACGGAGTTTATTCCAACAGAGAGACAATCCAGAAAGCACATGCTATTAACCAAATAAATATTTATAGCTCACACTTTTACAAGCCCCAAAACTCCGCTACTCTTCTTGTCTCCATGGCAATTCAGAGGGAGCTTCTGAAAACGGGGGATGGGGTTTTAAACTAGTCAGGCTCCCGCAAAACAGCCTATTTTCCAGCCTTCTCCGAGTCCTGCTCAACATTGGTTTCCATGGCAACTCAGCAGCGGCTCAAAAACAGCTTGTAAATGCACCGCAAGCCTATAGCTGCTTCAGCTGTTGCTTATTCTGAGACGCATCAGGATGCTGACGACCTGTCTCATCATGTTCCAAAAGACCACGAGAACAGGCTATGGGAGCAGAAGCCCCTTGCCACTGCTGTCCCGCCCACCGCATATCACACACTACAGCAGTGATCTGAAGAAACAGATTTCCAGTTGCGTTACTAGGTGTAACAATTCAGCATAACACTTGCCCGTGCAAATACCCAGAGAAATTGTTGTAGAACAACTGTTAAATTAAACCAAAGCTAGGTAGCCAGTGCAAACTAGCGTGTTCCTCTGTAGTCAATAGTACTAGCCTGATTTACATCAACTGTAAAATCAGCCCTGAAACACAAGAGAGTTGGGAAACTAGAAGAAACAAACAACCCCCCCCAAAAGCCCACACAACCATTCTGGCCCACAATTCAAGATAAAGATCGCTGAAATGTCCTACAACGCTTAAGTGACTTTTGCTGGAATTGCTGAGCAATTTGAAAAGGATAAACACTTTCAAGAAGTCATATCATTTATGTAACTACAAATACACACATTACTTATCTAAAAAAGCCTGAAAACAAGATTAGTTTACTTTCCAACTGTGCCAACCAGCATTAGTTACAATTCCAGTAAACACCATATGGAACTGGAGTCCCTGCTCATTTAGAACCAGTGAAGTCATTCAGGCTCCCTCAACGTAGGATCATATTTCCAGATGCTAGGGAAAACATCAATATGCTATAATTTTAAATCAATGTAAGTAAATACATTGTTATAGTGAAGGAATGTCTCTTCCCATAGTCTTATTCATTTAAGCTGAAACCTAATTTCCTGTGTGTCCTCAGCCCCTTCTCAAGTTTAGAGCAGTTTTTCCCCCAGTTCATCTTCTCAATGCCTTTTTGATTGATTTTAGCATTTCTACAAAGCGCTTTCACTGCAGAGTATGAGTACATGTGAGTATGTATTAAGTTCTGGCTTCTAAAAGTATAGGAATAGCTAACTAACCAGAATTGTGCATTGCAAACAGATCCCAAGTAGCAGGCAGGATAGCTAATTCGACCAACTACGCCCAAATGTCTCATTTTCAGCAAAGTGTAATAATCAAAGCCAAGTCAGCATTGTCACCTTATGTCCTCCATGGAAGGGGATGATACATCTGAAATACATCAATTTAAAAATAAATTGTTCTCTCTGAAGCAAATATTGACCTAGGATATACTTCAATACTAATATGCAACAGATAAGAATAAATTTGTGGTGAGTTTTTTTTAAAAGGGCTTTATGCAGACTTTCTCTCATTCAATTTTTGATGACTTTGGGACATGCCCTGACTTCACTCTAGCTAGCATGTCCATTAAAAAAAAAGTCAGAGTCTTTCCAAAAACAGTAGGATGCTCTTTAAGTACAAATACTCAGCAAGAGCCTTGTGCAATGCTTCATGAATTTGGGATTTCTGAGGGGATGTTTCCAGTAACTGGGGGTGGTGGCAGTGTTTTCAATTGAACAAATTTCACTTGTACCATGAATTTTAGGACTGCATCCTATTAGTGCTAAACACCACTGAACTTAACTTTTTAACTTTTTTTCCTTCAGACTACAGACCAGAGATTTTTGTTAATATGAGCTGGGAACATGATGACCACTTCTCTCCTGGCCGAAAGGATTTGGTGAACCCTTCCTAATAATCCAAATGTAACTGCCAAATTAGCTCATCCCATTTTCATTCACACATGATCTCTTACGCTGCCAAGTTTGCTCAATTGTCTCTTTCTGCCAGAAGCAGCTAACAGTCATGTTTAATGACTATTACTTTCAATCAACATCGTAGTTTACAGCACAAATGCATATCTTTAGCCTTAATTCTACAGGCCTTTAATAGATAATTCAGTTCTTTAATATCAAATTTTATAGAAGCACCTTCTGGCACATTTGAATAAGACTGAAGCCACTCCTTAAATTCATTTCAGGCTGATATGTATCAAGAGGATCTAGAACAAACAGAAGATGTTTTGCACACTTAAAGGAGAAGGGTGATTAGAAGAAATCCTCCGGAAGGTAGAGCTAGGAACAATAGGTCACAGTACAGTAGGTGCCAAGTTTTCCTTAAAGGGGATGAAGACGGTAAAAACAAAACAAAACCAAACCACTACAGTCTTCATCACATTAAAAGTTACACAAACAAAACAACATATGGGTATTCAGATTAGAAAACATTAGAAGAACAACACTGGAAAATTACACAGGAAACAGATATAAACATAATAGAGTAACTCTGTGCTTTGTTTATTTATTTTTTAAGCAAGCATAGATGTTAACTTGGTGACCATCACAGCTTTTCAACAGAAGAGATGTGTTAGGAGCTACATCCTCAGGAATATTTGGGCAAGGTTCGCTAAAGAAACACTGCTGCTTTGTGTCAGAAGAAGGGAAAGCTCAGTATGTGAGCTAACATTCACAATTCACTGGTTTGCTGCTTCATGTAATATGGTTTGATGATCTTGTCTGCAGTTACTTAAACTAAGAAAGTACCAGCTGTTTCACTCTCACAAAAATGAAACAAAACAAAACAAAAAAAAGAGATGTCAGCAATTCTGTAATGCTGTAAAACTACAGCAGAAAAATTATCCAGGAGACAGAATGATTTGTATGGAAGACAAATAACCTCGTCAGAATCAAATACTCAATCTAGTCACAGTTCAGAGACAGAACTAGTACCAGGAACAAGTAGAGCTGGGAATTTTTTAATTAGTTGGTTTTTTTTTTTAAAAACAATTAGATCTTTTTTTTTTTTTTTTTAATTTTTGTTTAGAATAAGCCATACCTGATTAAGGATTCAGGCCCCTGGGTCACTATCTTCTCAAGTGCAATTTAGTGCTTAAAAGTCTGGTAGTTAAAATGGGTATATCTGTAATATTCTAAAGCACACATAAGATATAATATCATCAAAAAACACATGCTACATTTCGAGTATACTTGTTAGAGTCAGTAGATCAACACAGTTCATGAAACCATGATAGGCATATATGCTGCTTTAAAATACTGGTTTGCCACCTGCCTTGCCTACTTCTGCCCATATTCCCTTTATAACCAACTGCTCATGAGATATTGATGCTCTAGAAGCTTGTGTCACACTATCATTGCTTAAACTGAAGTTTCCTTTAGAAATAAGATTAAATAATACCACTTTGAAGGTGCTTGCACTCCTTCAACTCAGGTCAACCAATTTCAGTTTAAGGATCTCTTAATGAGATAGATGACTGAAGAACAGGCCAAGGACTATGCTGGCAAACAGATTATACAGGCAGACACACATCAGCATAAACATTGTGATCACGTGGAACCCAAACACAAAATAAGGTCTTCACAGTTCTGCTCTATAATTCACAGAAAAATATATTTTAGTAAGAGGTAGATCAGGGCACATTTATATATTTATTCCCACTGTTGTTGCAGGGCTGAGCTTCTTGCAATGAGCCTGGATGGTACAGAGCTAGCATCAGCAGAGCTATAAGTGGTCAAGAAATCAAGCAAGGGAACAAGATGGCTTGTTGAATAATAGATTGCTATCAGCATTTCTCTTCTAGAAGAGGAACTTGTCACCAACTAAGTAAGAGTTCACTAGTTCTGCTGCAAAAGCCTTTGTAAAATAAGCCCATAAGCTTTTACAATTTATGTTTACAAGTGCCAGGTATTGTTTTAGGGCAGATAAGGAAGGGGTTCCTTACAACAAAAAATTAATTACTCTTTCCCAGGAAAGAGTATCCACTTCAGATATTACAGATATGTAACTCTTCATAGCCAAGTCTACACATTCTTCTACTTAAACAGTCTGATTTCCTAACAAAGCCCCTTGCCACATTTAGCCATAAGAGTTTCCTTGGATAATATCTGTCCACCCAGAACATGTTTCCCATCCCAAGGCAGAGGCAGCTAAAGAACATGAACTGTCAACCCTTCAGTCACCACAACTGACAATCTAAAATAATCAGATTTCATACCACATTTTTACGTACAAGATTTCAGCAGGGCTCCATAAAGTTATAAGGGATTCAAACATAGCATATAGGCACAGGATTGCAGCCTTAACAGCAACATGATGCAGTAGACAATTTTTCTAGTTTTCAGATGATTACTTCCACCCCACAACTGAAGGTGCTTAAGTTACTAGCATAGCTACATTTGACATACTATTTTAAACAGTATGCCTGCAAACAGGGTTACTAGGACTCCAGTCAATTTCTTTATGTATATATTTAACACACAAGCTACAGTGTTAGTTCGATTGATACTCTCTCTAGTTACGATTTGTCCTTCTCCTTCTCTTTGTATTCATGCAATGTGAGCTAATTCAGCTTCAAAAGAAAGGCAAATTTCTCCTTACCCTCTGCCAATATTTCATTAACAGCTTGTAACATCCGATTTCTGCTGTCATCCATAGGTACAGCATAGCTTCAGTAATGAACAGCAGCTCTGTTCCTTGCCCATCCTGTTCTACTTCCAAGCTGGATTTTTGCTTTGGGGATGTGGAGAGCGTACACTGATGTACACAATCAATTGTTAAAGATGTCAATAAGAGCTAGGTTCAACTTTGCACACACACCCCCCAAAAAAAATTAGATGAAGTTAAAACCAGTTGTGTTCAGAGTTTATCAAACGCTAGGCTGGTCCTAAATACTGACATATTCCCATCTTTCCAAAGTGTCAAACAACCTTTTGGGTTAGTAGATTTTGTCATACAGATATTCTATTCTTTTAGGTTCTATTATTTTACTAGAAGACAAAGTATCTGTCTTAAAGTTTTATGACATTTTTATTAGAAAATACAAGTTTTCCTTTTTTTTTTTTGTTGGACTGAAGACTAGCTTAAAAAGGCAAAAAAACCCCCTTCATCTTCTGTGCAGCTTTGATGTGCCATAGAAGACATTAAGTTTGCTTTAACTAAGAAAAATGTTCTGTACCTGAAAGTCTATACATATAAGAACTGGCCATCCCCCTCCTCCTTCTCTATTTACATAGCTTTCACAAGCTTTGAACAAACTTTAAATAAGTTTAAATGCCTATAAAGAGACATCACTCCATTCTTCTCTCACAAAAATCAGTGCATTCTCCCAACAGCTATTTAGGTTAGAAAGCCACTGCACTCTTTGGCAACTGGGGAAAACCTTTGTAGCACTGCTTTCTCTCCCTTCTCCCCCCTAAAAAAGGTGGTTAAGAATTTGAACACAGCTGGAAAGTGAACAGCAGCTGTGTGGGGGTTGTTACAGTCTTGAGAACTCAGCTAGAGATACAACTTGAATGTGAATAAAATAAGAAATAGAGGATGGAGTGACAGGGGAAAAGTAGAGCTGAAAAGAATTTTTTAGTTAGTCTCTCTACATATGGTACTGATTCCCTGTTGATAAACAGCTTCCCCAGATGACTTTTATCCCCTAGAACATTATTTATTGAAAGGCTCCGAAGACGAGTGCTGTAAGCACGTTAACTTCTGGAAGTATGCCTGAGCCATCATTTCAACAACACTTAAACTGAGCACATAGGAAGAAAAGAATCACATTTACTTCTTATGCCTAATACATTTCAGAAGGCTTCTGTATCACTTGATTCAAACAGCACTAGTTGATGTCCAGGACGTAAGTCTCATTTAGAAGAGGAAAAAAATAAAAATAAAGCAATTTATTTTCAAATGGAATTACGTGAAGGCCTCTTAGACTCTATGGCAAGTAGCAAACCCTACACTAACGGAGCCCAAAGGGTTGCTTCTTGATGTCTAAGTACACTTCCACTATGTATGTATCTGCTTACTTCTCTCTACCTCCTCTCCCAGGCATCAACTTTGATGTTACCAGTGAATTTGGAGTGTCTGAATTTGTTTGCTTTACTAGTCACTCCGATACCAAAACAGCATCATCTTAAAAACCTTGTGCGCCCTTACTAGTACCTGGCTGTCCCAACCCTTCCTGTTTTACGTTTGCAGATGCTGTATTGCTCTATTCCAATACTGAAATACTGATTTTCCTTTCAGGAGCTTCTCAAATGATTATGACATTCTTGTGTATCAGTGAATCACATTACACCAGGGAGGACCATTATGTTGGTGAACAGAAGGCAACAGCAGCATCCATTGCAAGATACAAAGAATAGTCAGATACTGGCTAAAAATAAAACATTTACCTTTCACATAAAAATATTTACTGACATTTAAATGGAAAGCTACTACACCTTCTCAGAGGATAAAGACATTTTCTGTGTAAATTCTTCCAACATAAACATTGTTATTAGTGATATTTTAATTGGATTTTATGTGGACAGTAAAGGACGATTAAAGGGAAAAAAAAAAAAAGGAAAAAAAGAAACACACCCCTTCCCCACCTTCCAAGGAGAACCCCGTGATACATGTTTGTTCTTTAAAGAAAAGCAGGGGGGGATGGAAAAAAAAAAAAAAAAAAAAAAAAACAAAACCACAACCAACAAACCAACAACACACAACAAAAGAACTCAACCCAGCAACATTTATCACATATTTTTGTTTCTGAACAGTGCTACACAGATACCAGTAATGTCTTCCTAAGATATTCTACTTCAGTTTTAGAGATAATGCTCCTCTATTTAATTATTCCTAGAGTTAAGAGTTCTAAACATCTGAAACAAGCTGGAGTTGTTTATGTGCAGTATAAGTAATTGATTAGTTATAATCTTCTAAGTTTCAAGCAATGAAATATATGCATTTATCTGTTAGAAGTTACTCAAATTAATATTCTTTTCCAAATCTTGACATATAACTACTCAATTGGCAGGACATCACGTTAAAATTTGTTCCATCCAGCAGCAGCATTTAAAGATTCTTCAGTCATGTCACATTTATTACAGAAAGCATATATTTATGTTTAGAATTAATTGCACAACTTAAGAGTTAATTAATGCATACACCTTTCATATAGCATAGGTCAGCTAAGTGCTTTATTCTCAGCAGGGCCTGACTTTCCTCCAGTCTACATTTAAAAAATGCTCAGGCTCTCAAGCAGGCTCAACATTAGTCAATCGAATCCAGAAAAGCTCTGTAGCATGAAAACAGTGGCTCAGAACACCCCAGCTGACGCCACTGAGGGACACCTCAAGCCAGAGCTGTAGGGGCTCCCAGCCAGCAGCCCTCCACGGGTCTTGGCACACCAAAGCCCATGTTCTCATCCCCAGCCACTGTGCCCTCTCAGATTTTTCTGTATTTACGCAGGGAAGCAGCCTCCCCAAACATAGCAGTCTAGCTCTTCGTTATTAAATACAGTTTGATTTAATCCCAGTTTCAGAAGTGCTCAGCACCACCAGTTTGAATGGTGTCAAAGCTGCATCAAAGCCTGGTCACACTCCCCGAAATCCCAGTCAATCTGGCACAAGGGCAGATAAAGAGCCACAAACAATAAGCCAGGAGTATAAGAGAGAATTTCTCACCCTTGTGGTTGAACAGCTTAAAGACTAGAGGAGGAATAGAAAAATCAGTTTAGGTGGCCCAATAGTCAAAGGACCAATATTTACTTTTTAAGACCATTTTATAGCAACAGAAAGGGTACTGGAACACAAGAGCTAGGCATAGCATGCACCTAAACAAACCTATGCATTCTACAGATATCATTCCAGATGATGTGTTTTTAGTCATTTTTGCCAGTACAGTTACTAGAAGCCTTCAGTTATGAACCAGGGCCTCCCAGAGATAAGTACTGTCTATACATTCAAGTGGAAAACTGCTGCCCAACTCACAAAATATGTATACAAGCTCTGGTTTTCTGCATATCATTTCCTCATATGTTTCCAAGTATGCCAAGCACAAGCACTTCTCCAACTCTAACCCAGCTCTAGCCAACATACACAATGTTATGACTTAGCATACCACCCCCAAGAATTTATCCCAATTCATTTCTGCAGGCTGATACACAATACATAATCATTTTGGTTTATTATGTTAATTTGAGCAAAAGTCCCTTCTCAAAAATGCATGTTCCATCATTACCTCCAAGTACTATGCTAGCAGCTTGTGAACAACAAATATAGCCTCTATTGTTAACATTATCTGGTATCAAAACAACCCTGTAATACGTCGCTTTCCATCCAGACGATAATACATTTTGTTTCCCTTTGAGTCTGATCCAGTGGTTTGGACAGGCTTGAGAGCCTGTTCAGCCCTTAAGAAGTTAATACAAACAAAAGCTATGTAAATATATCTACTGAAACTTCATACCTGTAGGGTCTGTTCTTTCCAGCTCAAGTCAGCCCATTTCTGACTTTTTCAAACAGCCAGGATCAAGTTGTAGCTATTTCAATGCAAGTTTGATCTTCCCATCTCTTTCTAAAAACTGTTAAGTTTTGAACTTGTAAAAAGCAAGCATTCAAAAAGGCTTATTACCAGATTTTCCTATCGTGTTTTCCCCTGCAAATAATATTTGAGAGAAACTGGATGCCTGCTTTAATTCCTATTAACCAGGAGGGGTGACAGACTTGCTAGTGGTTCAGCAACTACCCCTGTTGTACTACTTGCTGTTGTTCAGAAATGGCTTATTTTCCCCTTCTTCCTTCTCCAAGAGCTCCTTCACCTCCCAGTCTGTGTTAGAAACTGACAAGTGAGCAGGACCAGATGTTCAGCTGCCGAGCTCACCTTCTGCCTGGTTTAAGAAGTTTTATATAAGCACCCGGGTGCTCAATGACACACTGTGAGCACAGAGGTGACATAACTCATTGGAGCCCTCCAAAAAAAGGGTGACTTTGGAAATATAGGTGAGCACAAACTGGCAATCATCCAAATGCTCCTCCAGCCTCATTTGCTGTCTCATTCTTTGAAATACATATTCATTTCCCTAAAAAAACCCCCAGTATTTAGATGAAGGAAACAAATCATTTGTCTTGATTACAAGACACCATAATATTTGCTTTAAGCTTCCTGTGGTGGAAATACAGCACAATCACGTACAACGTTTTGAGGGAGACATGACAGGCTTTTCTGCAGAAATGTTTCATTAAAACTGAGAGTTCCTTGAAGAGTACTTGGGATGAGAAAAGACATGCCAGAAAGTAAAACTGTAACAAAGCTAGCTTTACGAAACGGGGAGCGGAGGGGGGGACAAGATGACCTAAACAGAACAGAATTAATTACTGGTAAATGAATTTCCTTTCAGCTTCCACATAACATTTCCCTCAGCTTCCGTTAAAATGTTCACCCCATTGTAAATTAGCCACTAAACTAAAAAGTAAGAACTTGTAAACCATCTATTTTACCACATCTATGCAATAGTGCAACAAAGTTATCATGGTGGAGAAAAAGCCCAACCAACCAAACAAGAAAAAACAGCAATAAGATAGTTCATTGTATACATCCACAGGGACACTATTTTAAGCAATATTTTGGTTTTATATTGTTGTATAACTTCAAGGGAACCTTAATTTAGCCATTCCATATGGCCCTGGCAAATAGTCTGCAATGACAAATACAAATGTCTACCTTGTGCTTCAATTGTTTTGATATACAAGATATTCATATTGCAATGTGAACATTTCTGGCTGTGTGAACATTTCTTACTAATCTTCCTTTACATAAGCATTTACACTGGAGTCACCTCTAGCACTGCTAAGAGAAAGTACGACATGAAGCCTTACTTTGGGAAAAGTATTCCTAAAGGGGATCGCCAGCTGCAGGGAACCGATGATAAACAGACTGTGTCTTCAGAAGTGCTCCAACAGAAAGATGACGTTTTGAGTGTTGATGGACTCAAAGTAGATCATACCGTATGTAAACTTTTAAATCCCAGTTTCAGACCTAAATTACTACTTGTTCCTGCCCCTCCAAAAGCACTGACAACGCAAACCCCTACCCACACCCACCCCCCAACAAGGGAATCTTGCTTACTGCTACTGCAGAAGATTCGCATGTATGTCACTGTCCATCTTTAGTGAATATCACTATATTATATCACTGTAGTATATCACTATTATTCTCATCATTTCATGTGAGTAAAAACTGGATTATTTTTTTTTTAGTATCAGTTGTAAAAGAAGCTTCTCCCATACTTAAGAGAAAGACTATTCTCTCATGACCACCAGCACTTGAGGCGTCCCTTTGTGGAAGGGTAAAAGCCTTCTCTAACATTTTTTAGCTCATTTCTTTAAAAACAGGTCTGCACACACCCCGTAATAACATTTGGGGTTAGTCAGCGGACGCAGACAAGTTCAGTAGCTCTAGGTCACGAAAGATGACCCTACATGTTTTGTTAAGTCAGTCGGCTAAAGAGAAAAGGTGAAGTCAAAGTTCAAGTACTTGCGAGTTCTTACCTAACCATTTGCGATGTCATCAGCCAGCTTCTGCAGCAGAACCTGGCAGCTACCGTGTTGCTGCCAAAACAGTCTGCAGTAGGAAATATAGGTATAATACAGGAAACAATTGCAAAAATATCTTTGTGTAATTCACTTAAATAGCCAACGAGAAGACCTCATCCGGGCTCAATTAGATCTGCTAATCACAGAGGTAGTTTTAACTCTTATTATTAATGCCAGATGCCCTATGGTATTCACAGTTACCAGAAATACATGTCCTGTGACACGAACAAAGAATTGTTGCAACATTGAAGTTTAGAAAGCAGGACCTCAGAGGCCAAGCACCAAAAAAGCAAATCCTCCACTTGCATACATTCACCTTAAACAGAATAAAAGAAGAGGAATTGTAATTGTCTTGACACCACATTTCCAGGTACATTTCCTGTCTCCTTTATGCAGTGAGGAAAGACAGTCACCCTAATTTTTTCTTTTCCACATCCAGTAGCAGGCTGTGGGGCCAGTAACCTCAACTAAGGATACCGCAGGGCCTGTTGGGGACCAGCTCTCTCTGCCTCCCCTCTGCTGGAGAGCGAGAAAGGAGAGACAAAGCCCTTACCACAGACGGGCATTGCTTCTGGCTGACTCCTCTCCGATGAAGATTCCCTTCTGAGTAGTGTGCCTAGGTTTAAGGGAAAGAACGTGACTTGCTCAAACACAGCAAAGGCCATGATTTCTGACACATGCCAATAACTCACAGCCAAAATTTCTTCTGAGCCCTAACCAAGAGGGTGAAATTAAGACCCCACCTGGAGTACTGCATTCAGCTCTGGAGCCCTCAGCACAGGGAAGACATGGACCTCTTGGAATCGGTCCAGAGGACGGCCACAAAAATGACCAGAGAGCTGGAGCACCTCTGCTATGAGGACAAGCTGAGACAGTTGGGGCTGTTCAGCCTGGAGAAGAGAAGGCTTCTGGGAGACCTTATTGCAGCCTTCCAGTACTTACAGGGGACTTGTAAGAAAGATCGGGATAAAATTTTTGGCAGGGCCTGTTGCTATAGGACAAGGGGTAATGGCTTCAAACTAAAATAAGTTAGATTTATACTAGATATAAGGAAGAAATTTTTCACAATGAGGGTGGTGAAATGCTGGAACAAATTGCCCAGAGAGGTGGTAGATGCTCCATCCCTGGCAACATTCAAGGTCAGGTTGGATGGGGCTTTGAGCAACGTGATCTAGTTGAAGATGTCCCTGCTTATTGCAGGAGAGTTGGACTAGATGACCTTTAAAGGTCCCTTCTGACCCAAACTATTCTATGGTTCTATAAGCTAGAGAGGAGCATGTCTCCCTTTCAAAGACAGGAATGTCTTCCAACCAAGTCCCCAATTTTTATCCATTTTAGAAGCATACTGGTATCTTGTGCAGTGTCACCACAGTCATGAACAAAAAAAGTTTGGTTGAACATTAGAAACAAACATTGCTTTTCTGTAGTTAATTTTCATTTGTTTGTTTATATTTAAGAAGCTTACCACCATCTCACAGCCTATGTTATGGTGTTTAAGAGTCTCTGCATGTTTGTAGACCACTAGCAGTCTATAGCAAAGAAATACTGCTTCTCAACTGAAACAGCAAGAGAAGGAACCTTCCTTTGATGTCTCTTCCCCTGACTCCCTCTCCAAAAAATAGGTAGTCTGGTTTATAGTATTATGTTGTACAGATATTACTAGAGAAGTATTCAGTCTTAGAAATTTAAGAAATCCCATCTCACCTGAATACGGACTCCGATTTAGAAATCGCAGTAAGTCCCTACCAAGTTAATTCAGCAAACAAAGAGGGTTCAACTGAAGACTGGGGGTTGACAATATTCTCAATTTTGAGTACATCAGTTGTACATCACATATAATCAGGAAAGCATAGTTTAAAGACTTCCATGGTCAATTTCTACAGCCCATGCAGTCATGCTTTACCATTTCTTGCCGGGGCAGGCGAAAGAAGACACAAAAGGCTTTTTTGGCCTTGAATGTCTGTATCTGGCTGAAAGACTCCTGAGAACTAAGGAGTGTTTGTTTTAAAGCAAAAAATAAACAAACACACACATAGTCACCTTATTTATTGCTCAAACTACCCCAGTAAGCTCCATCAAATGTTTATGTAAGACTACTATTTATTGCCTCTGCATTGTCCTCACACAGACACATTGTATTGCATTTGCTTCCAGCATCACCAGCTTAAGTTTAATTTCTACTTTGCACTAACGCAAGAAAAATCACACCTAGAAGCTTCACAAAAAGGCCAGTTCATCAGTACATACTATCTCCTCCAGAGCAGCCATGATTATTAATGACAATCATTTCTGTACATTTTCTAACTGTCTTGCCAACAGGGCTCACAAGTCTTACTCTGTGGCACCTTTTAAAATTTTCCAGATAACATCAGTTTCAAGAGCTCATGCTGACAGACAATAGGATTGAAGACCTCCAACTCCCTTATTTTCCCCTAAATTAAAGGTGAAAGAGAGGCTTTAACTCTGAGAAACCACTATTTCTGCAGGTCTTTAATATTTCTTAGTAGGTTCTCACTGAAAAGCAATCCAAACCTCATCTACCTCGGCACTGCTCTTGGCTATGCTGATGTCCTTTCACCAATAGCTCTTAATTTCTGGAGCTAAACTACCAACCAAGTTCTCCAGACCTACTCCACAATATAATGTTCACATGCTTCAGGTATCAACCACTACTTTCTTTTCCTCATTAGTTTCTGCCCATTCCCCACAGTCTCCATGGCACATAAGAGACCACTCAGCCCATACGTCGTCTGACTTGGAGGCCAGCATTACTCAGTCTTATTGTTCATGTGAACACACTCCAGCCACAGCAGCAGACTCCCAAAATTGCCTAGATTTCTGCCTGGATTTCCTCTGGCTCACACAAACAATCAGCATTTGCACACCCACCTACAGTCACTTTCTTCACGCAACAACTTCTTATCAGCACCTTGCCAGTAAACTTTCTCTCCACCTGGTGTTCCTTGGGAATTGAGACAGGAAGAGAAGGAAAAAAAAAAAAAAAAGGCAAGCCTGACAATAATGTAGGCACCAGACTTTGATCCACTGTACCGCTTCCAAACCACTCCTCACTGGTCAAGGCCAGCACTGCCAGCAGACACAACTAACCAGAAAGCTGAGCAGCCTGAAGACACTGAAACCTGTCACCAAAAAACCCACAGCAGTCTCATCTGCTCAGATATACCCATGCAATTAACAACAAATGAAGAAAAAAAATCAAAGAAAATATTTTTTATTATTATTTACTATACGAAAGAGAAAGTCTGTGCTAGCTGCCTATCTGGCAGCCCAACATTTCCATAAAGTCTTGTAAAAGCAAAGAGAGGAAAAGAAAAACTGCCACCAAACCAAAGACCTAACAGACATGCATCACTTCAGGTCTCTCCTCGACAGGACTCACCCTTCCTCTGCAAAAAAGGAGTTTCCACACAGACAAGTTTCTGTCAGGTGAGGAGGAATGAAAGGTAAACTACAAAACATACTCAGCATCAGCACCATGGATGTCCCACATCCACACCAGACCGAGAACCTGTTCCAGGCTGGTCCCAGGCAGTCACTCCATTGCAAGACTGTGCTACATAATTCTTTTCAAAACATTATTTCCATGTACAGCCTCTTTCCCTAAAATATCAGCAAGACACAGGAAGCACACAACACAAGCACAGTAAGACATGATCTGAAAGTGACAGCCTTATCACATGACCGGCACTATTAACACTGTGTATTAATTCACTGCTGCTTCACAGGTATGTGCCCTCACCATCTGTTTCTTTCTTATTTGCATGCGCTTTCTGGGTGGGGCAGCTTTTGCCAACTTATTTTAACACCCCTCCCCCTTTGTTTTTAACAAGTTAGACAATAGGAGCATAAAAATATTGGAAACATAAGTCTGTTCTGAAGCTGCAGCATCCAGCGCTGGCAACCGAAAGCACGCTGCCGTCACTTGCCCGTTCGTCCCGTAAAGGCCACCAGAAAAGCAAACTACGCATCCCGCATCCTAAAGTTTGCATCACTGCAGAAAGCCGCTGGCTTTGCGCTGAAACAGGCCCGGCTTAAACAGGTTACATCTGCGTGAAAACAAGAGACACATGGAAACCATCAGGGCGCAGCACTGCCCCGGCCGCAGCGAGGGACGCCTTCGCTTTTATTGCGCTGTTGGAGACGCGACTTGGCCCCTCTCGCTCCGGGGGCGAGGGAGGGGAAACGCCGTCCCGCCGCCGCTCCCGCTCCCCTCGCCCTGCCCCTGCCCGCAGGCTCCCCGGCAGCGCCGCCGCCGCGGGGGCGTAAGCGGCTCTCGGCGCAGGGGCGGCGCTGCGGGGCAGGACCCGGGGGGCCGAGACCTCCCCCTCCTCAACACACGCTCCGGGGGGACCGCTCCCCGCCCCGCGGCCGGGAGCCCAGCGCCGGGGCGCTGCCGGAGGGGAGCGGTACGCGGTACCCCAACGCGGGGAAGGGACGCGGCCACTTACAGCTCAGGACCCCCAAGTAACCGAGGAGCAGCAGGCGGAGGCTGCGGCTCGCCATCTTCCCGGCGACGGCCGCTCCCCGCCGGCGGCAGCGGCTAATAACCGCCCGGCGACGCCGGCGGCGGGGCGTGGGGCGCGGCCGAGGGCCGGCCCGGCCTCGCCTCAGCCCGGGGGAACGGGGCGGCGCCGGGCGGGCCGGGGAGCGGCCGCGGAGCAGGTGCGGCGCCCGCTGGGCTCTGCCTGCGCCCCGGAGGAGCCTCCCCGCCTCGGTCCCGCCAGCCCTCCCCTCTCCTCCGCCGTCACCCCAAAACTTTTAACGTGTCCGAGGAGGCGCCTCCCCGCCCCTCGCCGGCTCCGAGCGGGGAGGCTCGGCGGGAGGCAGCTCCGGGCGCATCGCCCTCCTCCTCCTCCTCGCCCTGGGGCCAGCGCGGTGCCCCCGTACTGTGCTGTATTCAGCAGCTCTTCCCCCCGAATTACTGATTTTATTTTACTTTTTTTTTTTCAACCGCGAGGTCTTCATAAGCTCAAGGACATTTGTCGCAACAGATTAAACTTTTCATCACTAGGAAAAGCTCAAGGTTGCCAAAGACGACCGCCGCCCCTGTTGGTACGTTTCCCGAAGTGAAACCCACCCGGGGTGGGAGCAGGAGTCGCAGGGTGGAATCACGGCGCGAACCCGCGGATGTCCCGGCTGGGGCAGGCGCCGTCGGGAGCCGCGGCGACCCCGGTGCCGCTGCAGCCGGCACGGAGGAGACCCCGCCGGCGGCAGCGCAGGTCCGTACCCAGCGGGTGGCGGACTACGCGGCCACCTTCAAAGCCTTTTGGTTTTTTTTTTATTAATGGTTTATACCGGCCTAGGAGATTCTTGAATACATATACAGGAGATGTAATGGCCCTTTAAATTTATGAATCAAGGAAAATTACTCATTGTGACAGTTAATAGTGCATCTGAGTAGTTTCTAACGACATCTCACAAGTATGTTAGCACTGATGTAATACGGTTCTATAATAAGAAAAGTATCATAAGCATTTCTTTGATAATCACAACAGCAACGTTGGCTCTATTTTGCTAGACTGTAGCAAACTGAGGACAGGCTATTTATAAATAAAGCCTCGGGCAGCTATTTTAATGGAGACCAAAGAAGTAGGATGCCATGATGCTCTTCATATGAAAATCTTCTTAGCTTGTTTTTCACACGCAAAACCCTATTTGGAATACAAGTAATATTTCTGCAAAAGATGTACATATATGTATATATGTCCAGTATATGTTACCTGTGCAATGGTGGCACACATTTTAAGAAAATAAAAACTATTGTATAGGCAACAGAAAAGTTCTTTATCTCCTGTGGCCCAACACATCATAGCTTTAAGCATATACAAAGTTTCATTAACTGCTTTACTGTTCAAAGCAACACAGCGGTAGAAAAGCCATGTTGATACAAAATTAAAATATATGGGAGGGGCCTGGTAGAGAGGTGGGGAATGTTAGGAAATGGCAGTACGGAATTACATTACAGGACAACTCATAGGATGACTGCTAAAGCTGATGTAATGACAGTGAATCGATGAGTGGAATGAAGAGATGAATCGTGAGGAGAAGGTATCCCATCAGACGGTGGGATGAAGTTATGCTAGTACGGTAGCCTTTCCACCACAGTAAACATTCAGTTCTAATTGCCCAAATACATAGACTCACATATAGGGATTAGTTTGGATTTTGTTAAAATAACTCTCATATCACTGTAAATCCACATAAATCCATAGAGTTTATATAAGCATGAGGTCAAATTCCCCCCCTTTTTTTTTTCTGTTCACCGTTTTGTTTCTCTTGCAGGTGAAACAAATACCCAGTGTACAGGGTTGTCTCCCCAGCATTTCTCTTTTTCTAGTACAGTTTCACAGTACTTTCACAGTTTCTTTACATTCCTCTCTTTTGTTTCAGCAACAACTAGATCATGGTTTCTATGCTTTCTTTATACAACTGCAGGAAACAGCAGCAACGAAATGACAGTATTCTGAATGCGTTTACAGAATTATTGGAGAACTGGTTGTAATGCATATAGTTGATTTAATGTATACACTTTTTCTGTATGTACTTTGCTGAACAAAGGTATTCTTAAAAATATTGTAAGTACTTTGTTAGAAAAGTACAAGACTGCTATCCGTATTTTTAATATTTTTAAGTTAAACGTGGTAAAAATATTTTCATGAAACAGCACATAGAGCCCAACATGGGTTTAACAGTTATTCTTGGAGAGCTTTCCATAGAGATTCCTTTTTAGAATAATAAAAACAGTCTATAATTAACATCTGCACACAGAACGCCAGTCAAGAACCACTATCTTATTTTGTAATAACTATTCTAGGCAAGTTCTTTGTGTAAAAAAGCCTTTAAGAATTGTGTTGGAAGTGCAACATTTTTTCAAGACTTGGACGCTTTTCTACAATCTCAGTAATTCAGAAAGCAAAAGATTACCTTCATTTCATTAGATGATATTTTAGATAAATCTACATTCTTACATTGCAGTGGAATTCTTTCTCCTCTTAATGAATCTTTCTATTACAAATGAAGAATGCTGATAATAATCTGCTCTAACAATACAAGTTTACCTCTTTTATGATGGTACCATCACTCTGTTAAAGAGCTCTGTGAGAAAACAGTTTTGAAAAATAATTTGCAAAAATTTTGTGAAACAGTATAAGCCAAAACTCTGACTCTTCACTTTGGGAACATTTCATTTTTCTTAGCTATAGGATGATAAAAATGAACACAGAGAAATTAATCTATATTAAGAAAATACTCCTTTTGGTGATTTCTCCACTCAAAATAGGTTTTATTTTGCAGGGGGGGAAAAAACCAAATCACCCTAGATTTATTTTTCTGCACCTTGCATGCTGATTTGTAGAACAAATTTGAATGGCTAAATGCGGTTACAAAGGTGTTGCAATGTAAACTCTTGAACACGTTACAGATAGGTAAGAGAGGAATATTATTATGATTCCTCTTCTCAAAAACATGCATAGGATAGAGGGGAAAGTAGCATGCCACAAGAAGAGAACTGTCTGTTTAATTAACACTTAGAAGAGTAAGATGTTAATCCCTGAGTAATCACTCATCTGTCACGGCTTACACATACCAAACTAGAAGACAGTCATGGCAGAGCTAATGAACGTTCATCCTTTCACGTCCATTGAAAAAAAAAGTTTAATGAAAAGCAATGCTTCCCTAATATATCCCATTCAAGCATAAATCTGACATATCTCAAGTTTACTTGTTGAATTTAAGTAGATCAACTAGTGTAAGCCTAGTTTCATGTCAGCAAATAAATGCATATTTTGTATTGTGTTGATGAGCAGGTAGTATGGATGTGTGATGATTTGTGAGTAGCTCATCTCTTTTTTGCAGAGTGAAAGCATCAAAGATTACAGTTCTGCACCACTTTTCCCCTTTATTTCTGTGCTTTCCTAAGTTCAGCGTTCTTTAAACTTTTCAGTGTCTCTTAGCTGATCTGTAATAGCAGGTAGCCCAGTGAGCCTGCTGATAACTGTACCTGGTTATGATGAGAGGAGCAGGGGGGAAGATTTACGATCTGGAGCCACTGAGGGAGAAGGTAAAAGACATACGAAAAAAACCCTTCCTGTGTGTGAGTATAGTATATCTTTTTTTATATGGAGACTTGGAGGACTGATGGTTGTTAGAATTTACATTGTTTAGGTTTCAATCAAGAAGACATGTTTGAATATTTTTCCATATTTAAAGACGAAATAGATTATTTTCATATTTCTAAAAGAGGAATGTTGCGTTTGAGGTGGTCAGAGATGCCATTTGAGACTTGGTGCCATAGCCTGTGGGTTAAATCTCTGTACACACCTTTTTTTTCCAAGCACACCAAGTTGTTGCCACCTATGTTTGTTCTAGTAAGTGCTGAAGATGGGAGCGTATAGCTGTAGAGTGACTTGTGGTGTGATTCTGAGCACGGCAATGGGACAAGATGATTGAAATCTATTTTGTAGAACTGCTAAATCAGATTCCATTTAATTAACTAGCTTAATCATCAAAATATGTATTTCATGCTCCATGTCACAAACATTGTTTCTGAAAGGCATTGATCGATGTGCTACGTGTTTTTTATTGTGCCCATACTACCAGCCTGCAGTACATTAGATCTGTCAGCTTGAAAGCCTTGCTCTTTAGTGTGAAGAATTATCAGCACCCATGTGTAAGTGTGTGGAGAGGTTGATATCTACAATTTAAGGGACATTTTTTTTCTTTTGCAATTTTAACTGTCACCACAATATTCTGGGGTATTGCTTTAACGGCTATCCACTCCTTGCTCCTTTCTACTCCTTGGCCTTGACTCCTTTCTATTTCTGTGGCATCTTGTTATTTTATTTCACCGCTTCATGTTAATTGCTTTAAATGTTGTCTGGAAAAAAAATCTGATTTAGCTAGCTGATTGTCTGCTTGTTTTGTACTTCGAAACTGAAGTTTGTGAGCAAGTATAGTTTTGAGAAAAGAAGCAAAAAAGATTTCAGATATTCTTTTTTTCCACGAAGCTGTTGTTGATGGCTGTTTAAAGACAGTATGCCATAGATTAGTTGTCTGGGTATAATGAAAAGGATTAGAGCGCTGTGATAGAACACTGTACCTCTACTAGGCTGTTAAAATATTGAATATCTAATGTGTTAGCCAAACTTGAACCAAGAAAGCCAGAAAATGTGAGGGTAGAAAAAGATAACAGTAGTGCAAATTACTTGTTCTCTGTAGCTTTTTTCTGTGAATTGCCCCCCTCCGTTTTCTGGAATGTCTTGTATAATTTATTCTTTGACTTGCAAAGTATAGTATTAATGTCATTTTTTTTAACTGAATTTGCAATGTTACTGCCACTGAGCAGACAGCTCAGCAGCCATCAAAAGTACATTTCTAAAAAAGATCCACCAAATTGGATGGCATTGGATGTTTCCCGATTCAACCTAAGCAACAGCGGACAATGCGTTAGCCATGATGCTGACAGTGGTAGATTCAGAACTATTTCGCCACAGTGTGCACAGGAACATGTATGTGAAGCTGCACTTTAAGCCAGGTCACCAAAATAATGTGAATAAAACATAATCTTTCAGCAAAACTGATCCTGCAATTTGTATCACTTCAGTGATCTCGTGTTCAGCGCTTTGTGCAGCGCTGCCACAGTTGTCTACCTAGGGCATGAGCAGTGAGAAATGGATGAGAATGGCAAAGCGAGGGGCAGGAGTTTTTAAGCCAGTTTTGCTTTTGAAGCAATCTTGTTTCCATGAGAGTCATGGTTTGTCACTAACCCATTACAGTTGGTTCACAGACTATGGCATAAGAGCACTTTGGGGTTACTTTTGCCTCATAGGGCAACCTCCCATTTTCTTCTGCACATTTTAAAATAACATCCATAGTTTTCCTGAAAGTAACAGGGCTTTATGAAGTCTAATACCTTGTAATTATTCTTGGACAGTTTTTCACTTTTGTCACCTGTCTCTTCTTGGTACCACAAACGTGCTCCTTGTTGTGACACACTAAAAGCTGCTGGACTTCAGTCAAGCTCTTCCCAGAGTACTTCTCAGTAGGAAGGCCTTTGTCTTTTGGCACTGAGGGATTGATAGCTGGGGGTTTGCAACAAGCCTTTACATTTACTGCCATGTTTGGTAGCTGAGAGTAACCCCCAGCTTGGCCCTCAGCTCAGTTCATGGGGTTCGAGTGGACCCAGGGGTTTTTACCCCTTCACAGAAGCCTCAAGTAAAGATACTGTCGTAAACAGAGAAATGATATTGCAGTTGTGAGCCAGCTATGTCAGCATGAAACAAAAATAAGCTTGGAGACTGAACTTTTTAATTAACCCCATATCTATGCTATTGTTGTTCCTCTTTTCTGCTTTTGTCCAGGGGCTGTAGAGATGCCAGCTGAACCTTGGTGAAATTTCCAGCGGCTTTGGATGTGTTTTGATTTCCACTGGGGTGTAAAGCTTTGCACTGTCACTCCGTTGGACAGAGGTTACTAAAATGCAGAGGGATACGACCATGCTCCTCCTGTAGTCTTCAGTGTGTTACAAGTCCCTGATGGTTTTTATCTGCATTGTGCTTCCAGCACAACACCAAACAAGTGGTAGGAGGGATCAGATATTCTACCACCATTTTTCTGAAGATTAAGCTGAATAAAAAGTTACAAATACTTGTACAAAAGAAGATTAGAAAGTAGCAATTTAAAACAGTCAGAGAGACATATAATAAAGTGTGCAGTATCAAATAGGATTTTACTCCTGTCGTTCAGGACTTCCTCAGAGTGACAGAATAGGGTTTGTTTCTGTCACTCTCTGAACATTTTGAATATGTCTCCTCATAAAGTAAAAATGTTCTCTTTATGTGCTACATTGTGAACTTTGTTTTGGTTGGTTTTGGGTTTTTTTACTATTTAAGCCAAAACAATTATGTGATCATTGACCACATATGATTCCTCAAGCCATAGAATAAATAGTTAATAGAAGAAATGGTGTAGTTGAGCTGTAATGACATAAATAATAATAGGATCTTTGTGTTTTCTCAGGACCTTTCACCTCAAGGCTATAAACTGTTTTACACTTGCAAGTATGTAGCCTACAACAAGCCTGGTGCAGTAAAAAATAACTTGTATTTAACTCTTTTTAAAAAATGAGGAAGCAGGATGATTGACTTGCTGAAATACTTAATCTAGCAAATAATGTAATGAAGGGCACCAATAGCTACCGTACTTGCACACCTGGTTTGCTGGACAAGAGCCCAGGTGAGCAGGGAAGCTGGTGCCAGGTGCTGAACCAGGAGGAGCCAGCTGTCCTGCTGCTCTGCAGACGTGTTTCCACGGTGGAAAATTATCTGTCTGTTGCTGGCCCTTGCCAGTATTAACATATTTATTTTTTTAATGTTGAGTTTAATGACATCCTTTAGCTCTTAATGACACTAATTCAGTGTAACTCTGTGACATTGGCGTTCTTGATGGCTGTTGTTATATCTTTGTCAATTGGGGATCGGGCTGAAGACCACCATCAGCTAAATTGGAAGGCATTAAAACAGATTCTGAGTTATTTCACAAATTTTAACAGATTTTAATGCAAGCCATGGTTCTCCTACCTAGGCAGTAGCTAGTTCATGTTTGGCTTCAATCTTTTGGGGAGGAAGGGCTGTAGGGAGGTCAGTGATGGCGAAGGGGAGCTGGTGGTGAGAAGCTGCAGTTACATGGGTCCGCCTGTGGCCCTGCTACAGCAGGGAGCTGGGCACCAAAGATCCTTTCCACTAGCCACTGGGCTGTTAATGTTAATGCTGTAACCCCAGTACTACATATCTGCAGTCCTTACTAGGAGATGGCTGAGTCACAGAATCACAGAATACCAAGTTGGAAGGGACCTCAAGGACCACCTGGCCCAACCTTTCTTAGCAAAAGCACAGTCTAGACAAGATGGCCCAGCACTTTGTCCAGCTGAATCTTAAGTGTCCAATGATGGGGAATCCACCACTTCCCTGGGGAGATGATTCCAATGGCTGATTATTCTCATTGTGAAAAATTGTCCTCTTGTGTCCAATCAGAATCTCCCCTGGAATAACTTGTACCCATCACCCCTCGTCTTTTCCATGTGACTCCTTGTAAAAAGGGAGTCTCCATCTTCTTTGTAGCCACCCTTTAAATACTGGAACATGGTGATAAAGTCTCTCCTAAGCCTTCTTTTCTCAAGGCAGAACAAACCCAATTCTTGCAGCCTTTCCTCATACAGCAGGCTTCCTTTGATCATCTTTGTGGCCCTTCTCTGGGCCCTCTCCAGCCTGTCCACATCTTTTTTGTATAGCGGGCACCAAAACTCAACACGGTATTCCAGGTGTGGCCTGACAAGCACTGGGTAGAGTGGGATAACGACTTCTTTGTCTCTGCTGGTGATGCCCTTGTTGATGCAACCCAGCAGCCTGCTGGCTTTCTTAGCCGCTGCAGCGCGCTCTTGGCTCATGTTGAGCTTGTTGTCCACCAGGTCCCCTTACACCTTAAGGCCATCCAAAGGCTGCTGGTTTCGGGGATGACCTTACTGCCCGGTGAAATGGGGCCGCTTGAGGCAAAGGGAGGGCAGAGGGGCTACGCGTGACACCCACAGCGTAGCGGAACTAACATACCCATAGTGAGGCCTCAGAAGAGAGGGTTAAAACCCGCGGGCGAGGAAGTCTGGCTCGCCTCGTCCCGCCCCGAGCCGCCGCCACCGCCCCGCAGGCTCCGCAGCGGCCCCGGCCCGGGCCCTGCGGCGCCGCCTGGCGGCCGCGGAAAAAAACGACAGCCGGAACCGCGCTGCCGCCGCCGCTGTTTCCCCCGGAGCCGGGGGAGGAGGCACCGGGGCGGTGGGACTCGGTCGGACCATGGCGGCGCGCTGGGCCGTCCGCTGCCTGCGGGGCGGGCGGCAGGGGCGCCGTGAGTGGCGGCGGGCCGGGCGTGGGCGCAGCGGGGCGCCGGGTGTGCGCGCGGGCCGGGCCGGGCTAGGCTCGTCCTGCGCCGGTGCTTTGAGGGGCCAGGCCTGGGGCGGCCGGGCCTGGCCGTGCGGGGCGGCGCGGGTCCCCGGCCCGCCGGGCTGAGGAGGCGGCTGTGGGGAGGAGGCGCGGGTGGGGTGGCGCGGGCCGCAGGGGCCTGTCTGAAGGAAGGGCCTTTGCAGCCAGAGAACGTCATTAAGCTTTCGTTGCCTCAGAGTTTTCTGTTGTGACTTCATGCGGGCATTGCAGGGACCGAGAACGGACGGGCAGCGTGGTTACCTTATTGAGACAGACACATGTATTAGCAGTGCAGTGGCATGTCTTCCTTTCATTAGAAACAAGCATCTTACGAAGAGACTTTAAAAATTCCTTATTTTAGATCATTCCTTTTACCAGGGTTCGTCTCCACGCCGACTGTTTCTCGACTGACGTCAGATGAACTGATTCAAATGCGTAATGAGCTCTTTACCAAAGAGAAAGAGAGACAGTTATCTTTGTATCCACGAATTGAGAAAATTGAAGTGAAATACACTGGGAAGTCTCACCCTGGCACTGTGTTTGTAATGAACAAAGCCTTGTCTACGCCGTACAATTGTGCCATGCGTAAGTGAATGGACTCTTAAACTGATGTTGTGCCACCGGTGATGAAAATTGCGCTGCCAATTGCAGTACTTGTAATCCAAATTTGAAATGTTAATATTATTGACGTTTTAATGACTGAGGTAACAGACAAGCATTCAGAATATTTGTAGTTGGTATATTTAAAATACATTTATACTAAAATACATCAGCAGAAACCGAGTTAATTTTTGGAGGCTCTATTAACAGCTCATCCTTCCAAGTAATTTACAAAAGCGAAACTTGCGGTTCGTTGTTACAAATGCAGGGATCTAAACTGCTGACTCTGAGGAGTATGGTTAATACCTGTGTAATGCTTTTTTCATTTTCTTTAGATTTAAGTGAATGGCATTGCAGGAAATCCGTTCTAGCTCTTGTGGATGGTGAAGTTTGGGATATGTATAGACCCTTGACCAAATCATGTGAAATCCAGTTCCTTACTTTCAAAGATGAAGATCCAGAGGAAGTAAACAAGGTAAGTCTGTATCTTAGCCCATTGTAGGTGAGCCTGATTATGACCGCTTGGTTCTGTATGCCCCTTTCTGTTCCGTGTCTGTCTGCTTTCTTGACCTTTGTTGTCGTGAAAGTTCAGGTGTTTTTAATAGTTGGTTGGCACATCATGGTTATCGTTAGTAGGACCAGGGTGTGGGCTAGGTGATGTGCGGGCATCCCTTTCAACCTATACTGTTGTTGTATTCTGTGAGTTCAGATTTAAGTATCTCCAGGGAAACACCTGGCTTACACTTTAAGTGCGGTTTTGATTTTTTTGATTGATTCTATGTGGACAATCATCTTCATGTAGAAGTTTAAATACTGAAGAAAGTAGTGCTTGGGTTGACAGCTAGGTTTGTGCCTAATTCAGTTAAATGTTGGTGTTCTTTTGGAATAAATAGCTGGTGTGCATCTGGTATGGGTTATCAGTTTCTAGATAATAAATCTGTGTTTTGAAATTCTCTTTATAGGCCTATTGGCGTTCCTGTGCCATGATCATGGCATGTGTGTTAAAGCGGGCATTCAAAGATGAGTACTCAGTGAATCTGATTAAAGCTCCAGAAGTGCCAGGTGGTCATTGTGTTTTATACTGATTGTCTTGTCTTTTGCTGCTTCTTAAGTTACTGTCTAATAATGTTACCAAAAAAATCAGACACTCCTTTTCCAATGATTGAAGGTACTTCACCTTGATTTGTGTATTACATGCTGTTGTTGTAGGCCTTAATGTATAGCAATCGCACTGAAAAAAAATTTTGTTATTCAAGTGCAGAAAATTGGTCTGTGGCAACTGGGTTTCAGACCGCTTAGGATTTCATAGGTTAAGTTAGTAACTTGAGGACATCACCTTTTTATTGTGAAGTTCCATGAGTAAGGTATTTAGATGTGATGTGTGAAATTTGCCCTAGTAACTACATAACCTTGTGAGCACTTGGGTTACTAAAAAGTATGGTGTATACATCAAGTTGGAAGATTATTGAAGTACAAATGGGTTTAGTAATAACTTTTGCTCATTTGTGACCTGATACAGATTTAATCTGCCATGTGACTGTGTAATCAGAGCTGAAAATTTATATTTTATGTTGGATTTCTTGAGATTATCTTGTTTTTCTTCTAATTAATTTTGACATATTTATAAGTGTGTATTATGGCATTGAAATGCGTACTTTGTTACAAACATGAATGTTTTTTTTCTTTGGCATTGGAATTGCAGTGATCTCTGGAGCTTTCTGTTATGATGTAATTTTGGACAATAGACTGAATGACTGGAAACCGACAAATGTAAGCACAATAACTTCTTCCTCAAAAAGTTATAAGGCTTGCATCCTTGTCCAGTGGTTCTTTTCTAATGAGGGAGAGAGGGCAGTGAGGTTTTTTTCTTTTCTAGGGTATATCTACACTAGTATTTTATTTTAGGTCAGGAGTACTCTTTGGAAACTAATCTCCGCATTTACCATATACTGGCTTTCATGGCAGGCTGGTCTCAGAGCACACAAACTGGGTTCCTTTCAGATGAAATTAAACTTAGAGCTGTCCTCCAGATACTTACAGGTTTTAAGTGTATGGGGCTAGAGTAGCTCTAGTCTGAAATCCCAAAATAGTTGGCATGGTGGCTGGGACCTCAGTGCTGTCTTTGTTACTCTACAGATCTGCTCCTACTCAGCCACTCTTGCCTGGTAATGTTGATGCAACCATAGCCTTATAGCCTTTGTGTGAATAGAGCCCTCTGGAAATAAAAGTGTGTGTAGTATGTGTATTTTCACCTACTGGTTTACAGCATAATCAGTTTATTGTTGTAAAAGAACCATGAGCACATTCAACTGAAGCTTTCCTTAATGGCTTGCTTATGTTTCATACTTTTCGGTAAATCTAATCATCTAAAACCTTTAAGTCTTATAATTGTTTGATAACTGGTGTGATCAGGAGTGTTTTACTCATCTGGTCCCAATTCTTTTTCTCATGCCCGAATATTAGCAAAGGCATGTATAGCTAACAAAACAATGTTGGTACAATGCAGAATTTTTCTTCAATGTGATCTTGTAGTTGAAGTAACTTAGTTTGAAATGTTTTCTAAGTGATGTTATAAATGTAATTTCTCCTAATAAAATTTTCTTATTTATCAACAATTCTGAGTACGCAGAGCTTTGGATTCTGGACCAAGGTCATCAATGTCTATTTGTTAATTATTCAGTGCTTTTTTCTTTTGATTCCATCAGAATAGAGGTCATTTATAAATGGAATCACGACTCTGTGAAACAGGATACACGGATGAATATTTAACAGCAGCAAGACTGTATGTGTATATATCATGTTGGGAAAACCCGAGAAGTTTAACTCCAATTAATATGTATAGTTTCTGATGGAAAAATGCCTATTGATTTCACTGGGTATTGAATCAGTCCATTCAAACAGCAATGATCTGTTGCAGATAAATAGTAAGAGTTACAATCCTGCAGCGATATTCTTGTATTTAGGATTTATAGTAGATGATCCTTATTGTTTTGACTAATATTTAGTGTTTCCTATGCTTTGTCTATTCAGTACAGCTGTGAAACAGTGGTGACAGTTTTGTATGTATTAACTGTTTTTTAGGACAATTTCCGTTCTCTTACAAGGGATGCTGGAAAGCTGATTCATAAAGACCTGCCATTTGAAATGCTGCATGTTGAAGCAAAAGTAGCACGTGAAATGTTTCAACATAACAGGTAAGTGTCTGAATTTGCCTTTCTTTTAGAAAGGCAATTAGAAATTATTTTAAATCTTTGCTTGTTTTTGTAAATCTAAAATAAGATGTGACAGGTGAAGTAAGAAGGTACTTCTCCCACTACTCTGAATGAACGTGCCTCTGTTCTCTTTGTTACGTTACCTTACTTAATTTTTAATGTTCTCTCCAGAGGTCAACACCAGGCACCTTTTGGATGTCGTTTTGTGACAAATGGAAAGGCTGTAGACTTCTTAGTTTAATACTGAGCTTCAAGATTTCACTACTTTTAAATTGAGGCTCTGGTGGTTAGACTTGGCGTGCTAGTTACTCGCAACATTTGCTGAAAGGCTCTCATATTCAAAGAAATGTAGATTTTTCATATCTTGGTATCTTCAAATGAAGGTTTGATGAAATGCAGTTTTTGAGCTCTGCAAGGGGAAAATGGGTAAAATACTCTGGCCTGTGCTATAAAAGAAGACTTGTTCAAAACACTCCAGTTGTCTTTGCTGAAAAAACAGTTAAGCAGTGTTGTGGGAAAAATATTCTCTGGTTCACAGCTTTTTGGCAGTTGGAGAGAGGTGGGGGGAAATGATAAATAATTTATGATTTTGTGAAACAAAATAAAATGATGCTAAAGCTAAAGTTGCAAAAATAACTAGGTTTTTTAGCTTAATAATGAAAATGATACTAATGTGACATACAGACTACTATCTCTTTGCTGTGTTGGCTGGCAAGTATTGACAGCAGGTGGGAGCTGACTTCTGACAACAGCTTTACTCATTTTATGTGTATTTGTGTGTATGTGTAGAAAGAGCAGGAGAACATTTTGCTGTCTTGCAGATGACCAGCTGTTGAGGACCACACATTGCATAAAATCAGTTTAGGTGATCTGATGGTGTCTTCTAGTCTTACATGTGACTTGAAAAACTCTTATTTTTATTTGAAGTAGTAGGTTCATTTTATCTCTCTGCTGAGAGAGCATGGCCCTGCTATAGCGTATACATAGGATACGTATATAGAACAGACTAGAATAGGCATGACTGAAATAGTCATTTCAATTGGAAGGTATCTACGATGTCCATCTAGTCAACTACCTGATGAATCAAGCTGACCAGAAGTTAAAGCATGTTATTAAGGGCATTGTCCAATTGCCTCTTAAACACACAGGCTTGGAGCATTGACCACCTCTCTGGGAAACCCGTTCCAGTGTCTGACCACCCTTTTGGTAAAGAAATACTTTCTAATGTCCAGTCTAAACCTTCCTTGGCACAGCTTTGAACCGTTCCCACGCATCCTATCACTGGATACCAGGGAGAAGAGATCAGCACCTCCCTGTCCACTTCCCCTCCTCAGGAAGCTGTAGAGAGCAATGAGGTTGCCCCTCAGCCTCCTTTTCTCCAAACTAGACAAGCCCAAAGTCCTTAGCTGCTCCTCATGGGACATTGCTTCCAGCCCTTTCACCAGCTTTGTTGCCCTTCTCTGGATGCTTTCAAGGACCTTCACGTCCTTCTTAAATTGTGGGAACCAGAAGTGCACCCAGTACTCAAGGTGAGGCCACGCCAAGGCTGAATACAGCAGGATAATCACCTCTTTTGACTGGCTGGTTATGCTGTGTTTGATGCACCCCAGGATGCGGTTTGCCCTCTTGGCTGCCAGGGCACACTGCTGACTCATATTGAGCCTGCTGTCGACCAGCACCCCTTTCTGCAGGGCTGCTCTCCAGCCACTCCTCTCCCAGTTTATACTTGTACCTGGTGTTACTCCCTCCCAGGTGCAGAATCCAGCATTTCAACTTGTTAAATTTTATCCCATTAATTAGAGCCCAGTGCTCCAATCTATCTACGTCCATCTGCAAGGCCTCCTGTCCCTCAAGAGAGTCAACAGCACCTCCTAGTTTGGTATCGTCAGCAAACTTGCTCATGGTGCATTCAACTCCTGCATCCAGATCATTGATCTGAACAGAACTGGCCCTAGAACTGAACTCTGAGGAACACCACTGTGGACTGGTTGCCAGCCAGATGTAGTCCCATTCACTGCAACCCTTTGAACTCTGCCCTTCAGCCAGTTCTTCACCCAGTGTATTGTGAACGCACTTATCCCACAGTTGGACAACTTGCCCAAACGGGTGCTGTGAGGGACAGTATCAAACGCCTTACTGAAATCCAGAAACACTACATCCGCTGCCTTCCGTTCATCTGCTGGGCGGGTGACCTTATCATGGAAGGATATTAAATTAGTTAAACGGGACTTTCCCTTTGTGAACCCATGTTGACTGTGCCTGATGATTGCATTATTCTTTAAATGCCTTTCAGTAGTACTCAGTGTAATTTTCTCCATAATTTTTCCAGGAACTGAGGTTAGACTGACAGCTCTATATGAGCTTTATGAGACATGCCAGTACCTGTTGTCATATAAAATTAAAAATTTAAACCTGTTTCAAAGCTCACATAAATACAAGCATTAAATTAAAGAACGCTCCTTAAACCAATCTCTTAAGTATTCTTATAAGAACTAGGTGTTAAAGGTAAGGATTTTTTAATATTTTTTTTTGTCTTGTTCAGATACAAAATGGAGATGATAGAACGAAAAGCTTCTCAGAATATGGAAGGAATTGTAACGGTACATAGGTGAGCAATACTGAACTCTAATGATTCGCTGAAAGATTTGATTATATTGCAAGTACTCTCTGCAAGTGAGAGGAGTAAGTTACTTGCGATGGTTTTCAGTTTAGAAATCACTTGCATTTGTTGCTGTCTGTAGTCTATCTTAAGTTGTTATTTGGGTGTTTTTTTAATAGAACCATTTTTTTGTGGTACTTAACACTTGATGGATCTCACTACATTTCTATTTCTTATGTTAAAGGGTGGTGCCAGAGAAGTCTTGCTGCTTTAAATGTTTTTACATAAAATCTAAATAAATCTCTAGAGCTTGACAGGTTAAATAAAATACAAACCAAATACTTGTTTGAAAACAAGAGTTAGCATTGCGTAGTGGATTTTTCTTCCAAAGTTGTAAAGATCTTCCTAACTGGCAAGCTACTGCCTTGTAGTGGTGCAGATGAGAATGGAGCTAGATCCTGGGATACAGTGTAAGATGTAAAGTTCTTAGGCTGGAGGCAGGAAGCTTGTATTGTATCTTGGGCATATAAAGTAATTTGTGACTAACTTAGGCTAGTGTGAGGTATTCAGTTTTCTGGATGTCTAAATTGTTCTGCATTTGATTTTGAAGTCCATATCTCTCTAAAGGAACAGATGTCTTTGTACTGATGTTTCTTGAAATTTTAGAATGATGTTGTGTCTGTTGTTCCTCCTTTCTCCTGCTCTCTAGTTTGCTCAATAAGAGGGAAAATGGGCTTAGCTATTGATTTCTGGAAGAGGTTTCTTCTGAATGTTCTTTTGCTGTACATCTTTTTGTCTCTCGCTTTTTTTAATTGATTTACAGTTTTCCCAGACCCGAAAGGGAAATACCTGTGCAGGTTGTAAACACTGTACTTTGGAAAATTTGTGATCTTGGAGACAAATCTTTTTCTGGTGAATAACAGATTTATCCCACTTTTAAAGCCAACATGGCTTCAAAGATTTGTTAAACCTAGGGTCTTCCTTCTAGACTTGAGGTTTAAATTTCATAATTCATTTTAGGAAATTGTGTGACCTTTACTTTTGCTTCAGGAAACCTAGAAATGCTGAACTGGGGATTTGTTTAGATTTGGTTTGGGATTTGTATGGATTTTCTTTCATCTGTTCTGTAGATAGGAATTTGCTAATCAAAAATAAAACCAAATAGGCTTGTACTTCTCTCTGAATGTATTTGTTATAGGGTTTGGGTTTTTTTCTCTCATCAGGTTTGGTGACTTTGTCGATGTTAGTGAAGGCCCTCATATTCCAAGGACAAGTTTCTGCTTCCAGTATGAGATAACGGCAGCCCATAATCTTCAGACTAATCAATCTGAATTAGTAAGGAGGTTCCAGGGTGTGTCCCTGCCAATCCATTTGAAGGTAACTAATCAATTTTGTAAAAGTTTTCCTTCTTTAAGTTAGGGCAATTGGCTTAGTTTCCGATATTTATTATACGCTGTGAAGGTAGCTGAACATTAATTCAGAGGTGAGAACAGCAGAAAGGGATGATGACTATATTGGATAGTTGGGGTTCGTTTTCCTGGAACTATTGTGGATGTGAAATCAGAACTAGAAAACTGCATCAGAGGGCCCTTGATGTTATTTTTCAGTACTGAAAGTGTTGTTTTGGTCGTGCAGTTTCTGCATGGATGTTTCACTCACCTTGCCTTAGTTAGTTGTGCATGCTAATCTTCGGAAATTGAGGCTGGTGACAGCGTTTGTTCAGATTCAGGAAAGAGCAGAACTGAATTTATACTCATGATAAAGGATACCCTTTCAAAGTCTTTTATGACACTGAAGTAAAACTTAATAACAAAAAGAAGTCCCAACACCAGTCAGTCTTAAACAAAGGCTTTCCAGAACTATAGGTGGAGGCAGGAGTCTTTCTTCCCATTTCTGTTGACTTACATGATTTTGACCTGTGGTCTAGCACATGTGCTATTGTCTCTGGCAAAGTTTTCAAGGGGTCAGTGGGCACTGGGTTCTTCACCTCTTCTTTGTGTACCTTTCCTCATCACAACATTTTAATTCCCATTTTTGCCCATTACCCCCTCAGTGATTCCACACAATGAATGGATATGATCAGCAGACATGTATTCAGTTCCCCCAAAGGAATATGGGCAAATTGGACACTGAAATCATAAGCTGTAATTTCTGAATTAGGGATTGTTACAGTTTTGTGCCACTATTTTTATATACTTGTCAGAATCTATTCTATGAGAAGATTTTTATTTGTTTTTTTGGCCTCCAGTAACATTATTTAATGAAATTTGATACAGGCTCACCACATCATATGGCACAAACTGGTGGAAAGATCGAAGAGGCTGGTAAGTCTCATTAGCGGTAAAGTACAGCTTACCAAATATAAAGATATGCTGTGATAGAGTAGAATTTGAATGATTAGAGATGGGTAATATCTTCAAGGACATACCTTCAAGAAATGTTCACAGGTGAAGAAAAATCAGATGCACATGAAATCTCTAAGCTGTTGTGAATTACCACTTTAAACCATATTAGTATTTTTCAAATTTGTCTCTAGAATTAATGTTGGTATCAAGTGCGTGTAAAATTTAAAACTATTTTTTCCTGTTGTAATCGTGAACATGAAATAAGAAAACTAAAAATGGTAATAATGTATTTACACTTACCTAGTTTTTAGGTAGTAACAAGTTTTCTGCTGCAGGTTTGAGGGAACACATACCAACACGTTTCTTGCAGGTAAATGCAGGGATAAAATCTAATACCATTGGGTGAACCTAGGTGGAAGTTACTGGAGATAAAAGGAAGTGCTATTTCAGTAACCTGCATAAATGCACTAGTTTGAGTATTTTTTGCCTGTTTAAAACCTACATGGAAAATAAAGAGTTTCTTGAAAACATTCTTCTGTTAAACAGCCAGTGTTTCAAAGTTGAAATGTGTTTATCCAAGAGAAGCTTTACAATGACTGAATAAATGCAAAAAGCAAGTTTTTAAGGTAAATGGAACTATAAAATATCATAACCAGTGACTCATTATCAAGGCATGCTTAAATGTAGGAAACTTCCATAAGAATTAAACAGCAGATGTTTTGGAGCCTTCAGATCAAATATTTTACTTATTTGTGTGGTGAGAGAGGAAAAAAAAAAGCGCTGTATGTCTACTGAAGGTTGTTAGCCAAGGATGTGTTCAGAGCCTAACCCATGATATTTTTCTATGAAATTAGTTTGAAGATGCTTGTCATTCAGGTTGTTTAATTTTGGAGACAATAATTGTCTTTGTAGACTGTCCTTTCTTGCTACAGTCACAGTATGAGGGGAGAATTTCCAGGATGAAGGGGAAGGAAATACTTTTTAAAAATGTAACAAAATTGATATGTTTCTGCAGGTCACTGAAGAAAAGTGTTTGGAAGCAGCAGCAGAACCTCATGAGGCAAAAGATGGAACTGAAGAAGGAAAAACTGTATCAATTTAAATTAACTTTAACCTCTAAATGTACATAATAAAATGTGTATTTTTACATGATTTGTGCTGCATATAAAAATGACTTGGGTAATTAATTTGAATTCTGTGCATGTAAATCACGGATGGATAAAGAGCCATTATCAGACATTTCAGTCCACTTTCAAAATTTCACTTTGAAAAAAAAAAAGTGGGGGGGGACGATAATGTTTTATTTGCAGTAACTCATCTTGCAAGTTACCCTTGTCCTTATCTCGACAACAATTGTATGTATCCGTATGTTGTCCTCTGTGATTAGTGTAGTTTGGCCTACAGACTGTAGTTGAACTGGCAGCTGGAAAGGCCGGCCCCTTTATCTTGATAGAATTTCAAAACCCCTTGTTTGGTCTTCCATGAAAAAAGTATTTCTTTCTAATTTCTGACCTGATATGTTTGTTTCTTACTGGAACTTCCTGATGAAATTCCGCTGAGTTCTTTGCCTACTGCAATAGAAAATCAAAAAAAACCCCAGTATCTTAAAAACAAAAAAAAAAGGCAAGAAAAAAAAAGCACCCTTTCGGAAGCCCATAAAGGATTACAAAAGATTATTATTTTACTCATTTTGATTTCCTGTCAAAATTGAAATTAGATACTGCATTGTGTTTCTGGTTCAAAAGACTCCATTCAGTAGACAACTGTAATTGCCATTGCTTTACTAATACAAAAATAGCAGAATGTAAAAGGTGAAAAGTTCTTTTCATTTAATATTTTCTGCTGTACAACTGCAGTTAAAGATCATTTTCCAGAATAGCACCAGGAATGTGGTCTATTACTTGCATCCCCAGTGTAGTAAGATTTGTTATGCATTTTCATTCTTTGATATTTAAATATGGTGACTTCAATTAAATTTCACAAGGAGTTTTTGTTAGATGATGTTTTCTGACATTTTGTATTTTCATCCCTAGCTCATTAGAGCTGTTCTCATTATACTAGAAAAGATTTTTATTACTTTTTGAAGTGCAAATATTTTCTCTGAATTTTACCCCAATTACTATTTTTACCATAACTGCATCACTTGCTTTCTAATCAATTGATACTACAGTTTTCTAAGAGCAGGGTAGCAGTTCAGTAAAAAACATTTAGGTAAAGAAATCTTACCTAGCTTAGTCGAACTAAGTAATAAGGAGGTAAATGCTGAATGTGTCAGAGCACAGAAGAATTGCAAGTGGTAAAAGTAGCTTTTGGTCAAATCGCAGAAATCTGGTTCAGGTATGTATTAAAATTATGTTTGCTCCCCTGCATTTCTGTGCTCAGTGCAATCTTTAGCTATTCAGATTTACTGGCATACAGTGAAGTTTGAAGTCCATCAATATGCCAACAGCCTATGACCTCCGGTTTTGTTTCCTGTTAAATATAACACATCTCAGACTACTTGAAAAACTGATTATTTTTCCCTCTTGGTTAGTGTTGCAGAGGACTTTTTATAATGGTATCAGTTGCTTATTTTTTTAAATAAGATTCTTGATTCAAGACTTACCTTAAGAGTACTCAGACACATTCTGTGTATTTTCTTAAGACTATATAATGATCTTTGCACTGAACTTCAAATATTTATGTTTCTTTTAAACCTAACCTGCAGGAGCATACTTTAGCTTTGGACCTGTTGTTCTGGTGCTACTGAAAAAGCAAACATTGATTCCTGTCCTGAGGGACACAAAATTTGCTGGTGGGTGGTTTTGTTTTGTTTTGGGTTGTTTGGTTTTTGTTTGTTTGTTTGTTTGTTTGTTTTTTGAGGTCTCATTAACTGAAGATCATAGTGAAATTATGCCAGTAGGATCTGACCTAGGTGGTCAGTTTTGAATCTCAAGCCAGTTATATGACCAACCCACGCAGTCTCCTGACGTCTGCTCTGTCTTTTGGGAACCCAGTTCAGAGTTCCTCCTGGATTCCACCACCTGCAGAGGAAGGTGAGAATGCCACTTCCCCTTAGGAAATTTTTTAACCTTACCTGGAATTTCACGTTTCAGAGCTTTTCTGTTTTTTTTTTTTTTTCTGGAGGGGGAGGGAACGTGGCTTTTATAGTGCGCAGTGTAAGAAACGGTTTGAAAGGCATATAGCTGGGCTGGAAAGTCTGGAGAGGGAATTTCCCTTTCCTGACCTTGACGGGGTCTGAGACGAGTGCGGGACTGGCAGGGGAATTTACAGCAGAGCCTGGGGAACCTGCAGAGCTCCACCGCTAGGTGGGAGCGGTGGCTTGGGGAGAAGCGGTGCTGCCTGACCGGCGGGAGCAGAGCAAGGGAGTTGCCCTACGGGGACATGGGTGAATCCCCATGGAAGGGACTTTTGCAAGTGCAGAACTAGGTTACCAAAAATGCTGTTGAGGGCTGCCAGCTGAAGTTTACACGAGATTAAACTTCCCCCACTTCCCCGGAGGTCTGTGTGTAAAAAGGTGGAAGCTCAAACTTCTGTAGAGCTCGGTGGAGCTCACATCTCGGCTTAAGTGACCTTCAGAAGGGAGGTCTTCCTTTGGGAGACATGGAGCTGCAAGACATCCTTGAATAGCACCAGATTCTCGCAGAAGACAGTAGCAGTTAAAAGAGAATCAGGTTATAGAAGATAGTGCCCACATCTTTCTTACAATCAGTATGGTGGTGACAGCACTTTGCAAAGAAGTAGGAGATGTAGATTCAATTTCCATTCTGTCACAGAGGGATTCAGAGCCACTCTTGCAGGGGGAAACATCTTTGGGTGATGGATCATAAGGTACTCTGAGTAATCCCTACCCAATTGGTATGAAGTGATGCCACTACTAGAAAAAAATTCCTGAACATTTCTTGGATGAGCATGAGAACAAATGGGAACTGCTCATAGCAGCCACAGAGCAACAGGGGGATCTGGTCCCTGAACTCAGGGCCATTTCTGTATTTTGCCATTTCTGTATTTTGCCATTTCTGTAGTTTATCTCCATTGGAAGTAGCCAAAAGAGACCACTGTAGGTCAGCTCAAAAAGAGACAGGAAAGTAGATACTGTTATTTCTCTATACTGAATGCTATAGATCCCAGGGATTAGAGGAGGGTAGATGGACAAAAGGACTACAAGATAAAGCAAAGTTGCCTCCTTAGCTATTTCTTCTTTTTATTAAATTGCTTTTCAGGTTTAAAGAGGCAGTTTTTACTGTATCCGTCCAGTAAAAGAAATGCAGAGCCAGTTAAAGGTAAGGAAGAATCTAGGAAGGCACCATACTGCAAAACACAGATGATGAAGAAAGAGTAGGGCGGGGTGATTTAGGCCAACATATATGAGCAGAAGATGACACTGGCCAGATTCTGATAAGGAATAAATAAGGAAGAAATTTTTTAATGTTGTGGATACCTCAATCCTGGAAGTGTTCAAGGCCAGGTTGGATAGAGTTTTGAGCAGCCTGATCTAGTGAAAGACGCCTCTGCCCAAGGCATGAGGAGTGGAGTAGATGATCTTTAAAGGTCCTTTCCAAGCCAAACCATTCTATGATACTATGATTACAGGGGAAAAGGCAGGAACTGAAGCCGCCTTCCTTGTTGCACATCTCAGTAGTAGATCCATGGCTTCTCACATTCAAGTTGTTCCTCCTTCTATCTCTTGTTTGAAAGAGAGTTGAAACTTTTCTAAAATGCGTAAGTTTTGCTCTGACCTTAGGACTCTTGAGCCTTCCCTTTTATTTCTTGGTTTTAACCAAAAGGGAAACTCCATACCAAGGTTAAAGCTACGTGGTGTCTTGATCCTAAGAGGTGGCAGTAGGAAGGTTGAGCTGAGTCGGTTCCAGCTTTGTATACACATTATCTGACCAAGTGAGATATTTTTTCCAAAGAAATATTCTGTAATCCATGTTATCATGGATTTTGGAGATAGAAAAGGCAATTATGATGTAGCCTGACTTCCTTCATAACAGAAGGAATTAAATGTCAAGAGAGAGTTATTTTTTTCTTACCAAGGAAGTGAAACTCTTCCCTGGGAAACTGAACACATGCAAGTGATGAAAACGCTCAATCATCAGTAGACATCGAGTCCTTTTATGATAGCAGCCAGAATGAGCTTCCCTTTTTATTTTAACCTCTGGCAAGAAGTAATCTCTTATTGCTGTTTGGTAACTTATCTAATACTATACCACTCAGCTTATCGCAATACTTTGTTATATTCGAAGTCAGTGAACTTGCCAGTGCAGCTACATTTATTTTATTAGATTTTTTTAAGGAATCCAGACACAGGAACTCAATATTGTAGAGGCGTTCAATAGGAAGAGTTGGCAGTGGATATTTCTTGAAGAACACCAACCATCTGAAAATGGTAATGCTATCATGCTGTGGTCTTTCACAAGATTTAACCCCAGTCATGGACAGCATTAACATTTTTTCAGAGTAAAAAGAAAACCTATTTTTTTAATATCTGCTATTATAATATCAACAACTTAATATGCCTGCCTCTCTGGGGAATCAGCTATGCAGAAAAAATACATATTAATGGTCTATTGACCATACTGATATCTGCTATTTATTTCTTAACTTTGCAGGACACTCAACTTACACTTTAAAGAGAGAATATGTAAGGGAACATACATTTGATTTTTATAGCATAACTATGAATCAGAATGGAGAGTGGGAAGACCTGTTTTCTTCCTTAATATACGCTTTATTGGCATGTGTTTATATAGGATGGAAATGGGAAGTCCAGTCTGGGGAGTGGAAAGGTGGGGTGAAGTAAGGAAGTCACGGCTGGTCATTGTTTCAGTACTGTGTCATTCACAAGCATGGGTGACAGTACTATACTCCAGGAATACTGCTCTGATGTTGATTTCAGCCTTTGAAGAAGAGAAAAAAAATCTCTTACTGGTTGCAGGCTTGGGGTGCTGTGCAGTAAAGGAGACTTCTTTGAGTGCAATGAGGAACCAAGGAAAATACCAAGTAACATCTTCCTTTTGTAAGCGCAATTGGCATAATAAATATAATCACTTAATTAATACTTCACTTTAATCTATACATCCCATGGGGGAATTTAAGTTGTGGAGACAAGCTCAATAGCACCTCCAGATTTCTGCATTTCACAGAAATCTTAGCTTTAAAATTGTCTTTCTTTGTCAGTCACGCAACTAGGCGCTCCGTAAGTACTGCAACCGTGTCAGGGCAGCACCGGGCTTGCTGCTGGTTCTCTGGTAACCGCACCATGGAGAAGACAAGCAGCAGCGACTGATGAGCCTGGGACTCCCCTGCTCCTAGGGATTCCGGGACCACCTTGGCTGCAGTAAGAGAACTGATACTGCCAAACCTTGCCTCAAATGGAGAGGGAAATCAAACTGCACTTCACTGTTTCACCTTAGTCCCAAGAAATGAGAATTTCTATTGACTGTCCTCCTCTCTTTTGCCACAATTTCCTCCCCACGATTTTTCCTGCAAAATGAATAGGAATATGCTTTTCTTTAACAAAATGTGCTTCACCACATTGAGAATCCCCTCTCAGAGCTATGGCTCTGACTTTGGAAGGGATGAAGCTGGTTGTTGCTTTTTGTTGGTCATGGCCCCTGGCTGTATGCATCCCTGGGGGAGCCACTGAACTTACACCCTGATTTGGAAAATATTTACGTCCTGCAGCAGTTCTGTCTGAGTGGAAAAAATCACATTCAGTGGGACTGTTCACATGTGAGACTGTTTTATAGGTGAGACCATTGATTCATAAGTGTCTGCGGTCTCGAGGTGCTCTGTGATCATACCTCTTGCTGGCTGTTCACAGTCAAAACACTGCAAACAGAAAAGGGTATACATACTGATACAGCACAAACACTAACCTTATTTCTTAATTAACGGTGAGTACTGTGAGGTTTTTTTGTTTCCCCTTCCTCTCCCACATCAAATCAACGTTTCATAACTAAGCTATTCAGTAAGCAGCTTTAGTTACAGCGTAAGATAGAGAATTTTAAAGACTGGCCCTGTCACCCGTTTTTTGTGACTGTGAGTATTCATTATCTATTTTGACCTTCCACAAAATGAATATGACAATACTTTCCTATGTCTCTGGAATTTTCTGAGACGTTTTCTAAAAGTTTGGAATGTACTGGTAATCCTAAAGTAAAATAAATATATTTTCATTTTCTCCTAATGACCCATTGACCCACTTCTGCTAATGAACTGACAATAAAATCTCAGAGAAACATTTTCTGTCAGTTTTTCTCTTACATATAATAAAATTCTATAGAAATGAATAGAATGCACAGTTATACATGCCAAAAGTTTAATTCATCATTTTTCTTTCCTAAATAAAATGAAGAAATGAAATACTTGTGTGGGAAGTAAAACCAGAAGAGCTGAAAAGCAATAAAACAGGTTGTTGCGCTCAAAATGTTACACTTTCTACATCCTAGCAAGGACTTACTGATACACAAAGCTGCTTTTTTCCCTTTTTTTTTCCAGTGACTCTAAACCTAGCAAACATTCTAGCAAGCATGCCTGTATGCAGAGCAACACGTCTTTTTACATGTAGTACGGAGGTTTTCCCAGCATAGCACTGACTGATTCATGATTTCTGTTCTCCTCCCACAGCAGTAGTTTGTTCCATGTGAATTCTGGTAAAAGGCATGATACAGTGTTAATGCTAATATGTAGGAGTCAGTCAGAGGTAAAAACCCCTATCACGATTAGCATTAACAACATACTGCCTTCAGAAGAACTCCAGAGACCAGAGTATGAGACATAAAGAACTGAAACCACTGGTTTTTCCCCTTGATATACCTAAAAAAAAAAAAAAAAAAAAGACAAAAAAAAAAGGACAGAAATGCATATAAAAAAATTATGTCAGAGACAGAGAAAGGACAGACATCAGAGGAAAAAGGATTGTAGTTACTTAAATACACAGGAACCATCTGCTGTACATTTAAAACCAGTCAAACCTGCAATTGTTTTAGTTACTTTTATATGAGAACTAGAGTACCTTCACTATTCCTCTTCTCTGAAGGACTTCCATCATTCTGCTTATTGCATTTTTTTGTGCTGCTTTAGTTGTGTTGAGCAGAAGGAATACAGATTGTAGCACGGTCTTGCCTGATTTTGTATCCCTTTAGATATCAGTTAATGAAGACTTCTAATATCAGCCAAGTTCCTCAAAATGTTAAGAACCCAAGATAAATATAAGCAAAAAAGACTTGAGTTTATTTTTACTTAAATAAGACAAAATGCCTATCAGGAGACCTGACTGTTTAACAGGATGTAAGAAACAGAGCTCAGAAATAATTATAGTTTCATCAGTATGTGGTGTTTGTGATTAAGCAGCAAATATTCCTTTGGATTCTGGAATAAATGAGTGCTGAACAGAGACAAAACCTGCTGGACAGATTTAGTTGCTGGTCTAGGATCCATATACAGGGCTCTTACACCCTCGTTCCAGTAGGCTAGAATGTGATTAATGATTATAGTTGTCTGTGTTGAACAGTATATTGTTAACTAATCGCTTCTGAATATTAAGCAGTCACTGATAATAAAATTATTAAGTGCTGAATTTTTTTGACCAAAGTTGAACTTTTTTTTTTTTACTTCTTTAATCCTATTTTGAGCTCTCTCCTGAAAGCTAATAAGGAAAACATAGCTTTAGAAATCAGTAATTCTATAAAATATTCCAAAAATCTGCAAAGAAATCACATAATGAAGTAGAAATGCACTCAGCAGAAGAAAGATTAGAGAATCCTCATTATATATCCAATTATCTGAAATTTTTTTTACAATTTTCATTTACTTACATTGGTAATAAGGATGGAATAGTTGAGACAGTCATTCCAAGCAGGTTAAAAAGGCCTAAGTAATGCCCAGTTACTTCTCTGCTAAATATGTCTTGATTGAAATATATTTTCCTTTCCCCATCCTTCTAAAATAAAGTATCAGCTCCTGGGCAGAGTTCAGAAATGGTTGAATCTTGTTTGCTTTCTGTTTGGTCTCCCAGTAACCACTTTTAAAAAAAAACATTTACTGTTGTTTAAGAAAAAAAGTAACAAGAAAAACAGCATGGGAAACCAGACATTATATATAAGACGCAATTTTGGAGATCTTTTTTGTATGTAAATTTAAAGAAACTTATGTACATTTATAACTTCCCTACTCTTACTAACACATGTTTTAAGAGGAAGTTAAAATGTCATAGTAAGACTGTGATCTAATTTAGAGATTTTAGGGAAATTACCTTTCACTTTGTGCCACTCTAAATGAAACCAGCCAAGTACGTGGTTGTGATATGTAAGTAGCAAACAAAAATTCCAAGATGAATATAAAATTTTGGTAGGCAGAAAAAAGTGGTTTAGAAATTTCCAAACCTCAAATTTAAAATGATGATTCAGAGCTCTGTTGAGTGTTCAGGCTAAACTCCTACTGAAGTCAGACACTGAGACCTGTGGTGTAACATTTGCATTTGTGGGCAACGAAGCGAACAGTTTCTAAACGTATACATGAATACTCCTAAATGTTGTGTGTGCATACGTGGTATGTGTGTGGAGGGTGAGGGGAGCAGGTCAGGGGAGGAGGACAAGAGATGCAAGTTAAGGTATTCATTTTCTTTTTTTTTTTTTTTTTTTAGGAAGCAAGCAAACAAATTAATTCTGTCAATAAAAGGCTATTATCTTATCTGAATTTATTGTGGTTTGAACCTGCTTTGAGCAGGGATTTGGATTTGATGACCTTCAGAGATCCCTTCCAACCTAAATTATTCTCCGATTCAATTATTATGTTCTTAATGTCTCTAAGTCCCTGACTTCACTTGCTGTCACCCAGTGGGCATGCATCTTTATGAAAGGCTCGTTGCAAATAGTTTGTTCCTCTTGTGGGAGCACTAAATTTGGCTTTATGAAGCTTTGGATAAGAATCACACTACGCAGTAGGACAAGAGCTTTGCTACAAGAAGCTTCTGTCACTTCTGAGTCTGTTGCCCCAAGAATATTTGTAGAACATGTTTGTAAACTTGCACTCTCTTAAATGTATTCCAGGTTGCTATTCTTTACATCGTGCTTCCCAAACCCTAATTCTTTCATATCTTTTTAGGCTTTGTCAGAGACTCGTATTTTACTGAAAAAGGGAATATTTTTATCTGTGGTTTGCAGCAGCCATTTGTGGTTGACAGCACTTTCCTCTTCAGCCTGCCTTCTCCCGTGTTCAGTCTTGGAGAAGGGATATTTTTGAAATCAATCACTTGAATAGATCTAATAACTGTTTCTCTAAAGAACCCGAATGAGTGCCATACGTGCACGTGCCTACTTCCAACATTACTGTTGAGCAGTGAGGGAAACGAGAGACTTCAGGCAGCATTTGCTCTCTGCAGCTTTACTCCAGAGCAAGCCCCTCTAGGCAAAAGTGGGTAAGCGGGTAGCCATAACCACAGACAAGACTTTGTCTTTGGTACTTTTCTGCTCCCACGATCTTGGATTTATGTAACGGAGTAGTTTTGCCTAGGCTGGCACCCTAGCATTTTAACTTTGGGTTTAAATCTGCACAGCATCTCCAACGCTGCAAACTGTTTTGCTTCTGTGTGCTAAAGGCAAAAAAAAGAATCGTGGTTTATCAGGAAGTGGTGAGAAATGACATGTGTTTCCTCTTGCTGAACCTTTGTAACAGCCTTTTCTACAGCTGGCAGATTTCCATTACATGAGCAAATACATACATTGCTGCCCGTCTTCTCACACAGCTCTAAGAATGTGGCCTTGCCATCAATGGAAATGATGACCAGCTACTAATGCTTAAATATAATATAATAAAATCCCCTATTATTTCCCTTGTAACATTAAAAAAGATAAAGCTCATAAGATCTGGTGTGATTTCCCTCTTCCTCTTTCCAGCACACACTTCATTCAGTCACTAACATCAGAATAACACATTTATTCTTCCTATCTTGTCTGCTGATCTCTGGTCATCACGTCCTGTCCACTCATCTGTTTTTCTGTTCCTTCAGCTGTTGCAGTGACCTCAGATAGGTGTGTGTTTTAATTTCATTTTCAAACTTCATATCTGTTTTTATTGCTATTGTCTCCACAGAAGCTGTCCATATCAGCTCTTAGGCTAGATGCTCTACCCTTTGATTATTTTATCCCTGTTTGACAGTCAGACATAGGTGAAAATGTTGTCCCACCTTGCCTTTTTCTGACTGTTCTTTCTTGGTTCTCCTCCCACTTCTGTGGCCACAGACCTGTCTCTGTATTTTTAGCCTTCGTTTAATCATTGAATTTGCCTGTTCCTCTGAGATGTCCCTCTGGATTTCTTAGTAGCAACATTTGACTTAAAACATATAAACTGCAACAAGTAATTTTTCCTCCAGTGTCATCTCTGCTTCAGTTATTCTCCATTTGCATTCAATTCTTACCACCGCCTTTTCTGTCAATACTATACAGAAGTGATCTGTTCCACCAGCCATGTTCCTTACTGTACTTCATCTACTTGGAACAGGCTTTCTAGAGAGGTGGTCGATGCCCCAAGCCCATCAGTGTTTAAGAGGCATTTGGACAATGCCCTTAACAACATGCTTTAACTTTTCTTCAGCCCTGAAGTGGTCAGGCAGTTGGACTAGATGGTCGTTGTACGCCCTTTCCAACTGAAATGTTCTGGTCTAGTCTACTTCTCCTCGTACTTTTTTACACACCACCCTCCTTCAGATAAACATTTTTTCTACACAGTTCCTTTCTCCTATTTCAAATACCTTCTGAAGGTCCACTTCTGCTATGACAGCTTCAAGAAATCTGCTAGTGCTTTCTGAAGAGCCTGTGAGGCAGTTGGGGTAAACTGAGAGGCTGGATGACTTATTTTGAACTATAAGCAATAAAAAGAAAAGTAAAATCAGTAAATATTGACAAGATTTTCTCTGCTCTTGTATACACATATGCACATATATTTAGTTTCTTCTCTTTGTAATTTCCTCAGTATGTGACAATGTTTATCTTCATTTCTGTTTCAATATTAATGCAACAGATCGAGACCTTACTGAGACCTATGGCATTACTGAAAAATAAATGTTGACTAGTAATTTTACTAACTACAGTAATTTTACTTTGCAGTCTGTTTTCCAAAATGTGTGAGAAGGGACATCATATTCAGAGCTATTTTTGTATTTCATATATTTAAAAAAAAAATCTATGAGTTATTGAGGTACTTAAAAAGTCTGCTCACATGTAGGTAGCTCGTTGTTTTCTAACCTGGGATTTTCTTTGGTCAGTGAAATATCAATGGTTAATCAGTTCATCCATATCATAGTCTATATTCAGATATGCTTATAAATACTTAAAGGGAGGGTCCCAGGAGGATGGGACCAGTCTTTTTTCAGTGGTGCCCAGTGATAGAACAAGAGGTAATGGGCACAAACTGGACCATAGGAAGTTCCATCTGAACATGAGGAGGAACTTCTTTCCTTTGAGGGTGGCAGAGCACTGGAACAGGCTGCCCAGAGAGGTGGTGGAGTCTCCGACTCTGGAGACATTCCAAATCCACCTGGATGCCATCCTGTGCAACCTGCTCTAGGTGATCCTGGTTTGACAGAGGGGTTGGACTAGATGATTTCCAGAGGTCCCTTCCAACCTCTGTAATTCTGTGATTCCCTTCAGAAGGAGTATCACAAGTACAGTTCAAGCTACTTAGTTTAAATGCCACAAGTGCTCACTTCCCCACCTGTACGTTTGTATGTCATTGTATGGTACCTCAAGGATCTGAGTGGATTTATGCTGGTCCCCTGATGGACTGGAAGCATCCAGCTTGTTAGTCTAGCTATGTGATTATTAGCCAGTTTTGCATCTCCACTCCAAATGACCAAATTCTTTTTACCTATTGGTCAACTAGAGGGGATCCTTTGTTATGAATCTGGAGTAAAACTCAACCTTTTGTCTTTGGATTGGTAGCAAGAGGACATGCCAGCTTTGATAGTACTTCCCAATATAAATTTTTTATAAAAACCACATGCAGGTTAGGAAAGTCATTCCAATTCTGCAAAATTTGGTAGCCAATTTAGAAAAGATAAAAGGTGCTCTCCAAAGACCAAAAAAATTTAGAACTTTGCCTTTTTGGGGAGCCTCATCTGAAGGTGCTTAGGGTTGTGCACCTCTGTTACAAAGCCCCTTTTCAGTGGGAGAGTGCGAGGGGTAAAAGGCAATTCACCAAGGCCAGAAATCTGCAGTGCTCATGCACGTGGGTATGTACACTCACAATCATGTTGGAGGAATCAGACTGTGATAGACCCCAAGACTGATGCTTTGAAGTTAAAGAATAGAGACCCACACTGACCACAAAAGGCTTTGAAACAGACCTAGTGAGCCCCAGTCTTTTATTTCCATTTACCCACATATAAATGAGACGTAGCTCGCAAGCACAATGTCAGATTACCTGCTGAAAATAAACTAAAGGCCTGGTTCTGGGAGAAAAAACTTCAAGGAGCTTGGGGGCCTTGAAAGAGATGTGCCAGCAATCAGATTGTGTGAATAGCTTAGTAGGGAACATGACTCATACTACCCAACTGCAGCTATAGAAAAATTAGGTCTTCAGTCTATGTTGCCTATCTTCATATCCTCCCTTAACATTCACCAGAGAGAGAGAGAGAAGTGGGCACTGGCCAAAGGGTAACACCCTTCACCTATTTCATATCTTTCTCACGGTGTTGCAAATCACCCTCTGGAGATGCCTATTTCCTTTTATTTGTCAAAACTAAAATTTGGTATTGTATACGAGAGTGGCTTTTGAATATGTCTTCCTCTGCAGTTATGAAAAAATACTTTTTGTAAAAAACAATACCAAAATGAAACATACCAGTTTCAGAGATGTTTTTACCCTTGAATAGCAGAAATCTAATTTTGACTGAAAAAGAATTAGGGTTAATATAATCAGCACATTCTGTAATTCTATAATTCTTTTAATCGCCTACTAAAGGCTGTTACACATGAAAAGTGCACCAGACGTCTATTTTGAGGTACCTTATTTACATTTTCATGAGGATTTTGGGTCCTCTATTCTCCTCTGATTCTTCAGAAAGTAAAGCTATTCTTTTTGAAACACTTAGAAAAATGTTGAATTCAAGTCTCCTACTTAAGATACTGGAAGAGCTCCAAAGACGTGTATGTGGATAGAAGAGGCTTTTCTCTGCTGAAAACTTCCCTCTAAAATAAACTGTACCTCTATTTTACTTTGTGGATCAAGTGGCTGGATTTTTTTTTAATACTATATTTCAGCTATTTTGCTTGTTTCTCTGTAAATTAAAAATTGCCGTATGAAAACACTAATAAAAGAAATGATTAATCTTAGATATTGGCTTCCAAATTTGAGTTTAGACCAAATTTTTATGACCAAATTAAACTTAAGAGTTTTCTCCAGAAAGGTGTTAATGCTGAGCATGGAGCTCCTGCTTTGTCAGTATGGATATGCATTTCAAGTTATATAAAGTTCTTATATGGATATCTTAAGCATTTTCATTTTAAAAAGAATTAAAACAAACCATAACTAAATGATGCAAGTCTAATGGGTATACTTTTAAGAAGGCATTTCTCTATTGCTTATTTATGAAATGAGGACCAGAACTTGTCCCATGTACAAAACGACTTGTATGGCCAAAATTACGTAAGTCAAACTAGTTTGTACAGTTGCTTTTCCCCACCTCAAAATGTCTCTGGCAAGCTGTAGGCAAGAGAATAACTGCAGATTAGTCATAAACCTCTTCCAAATAGATAACTGAAACACTGGGGAAGTTATATTCCATATTGCATGGTCTTCTAAACTATTCATCTAAAAACAAAAAAAGGAGGGCTGCAGGAGCTAAAAAGCAGCGTGCATCCCCCATGTCCTCTTAGCTGTCTGCAGACGCCTTTCTCACGTGTGCTGTCCCATCAGTTACGTGAGGTGTAGCCACCTACAAAAGTGAATGCAAAGACAGCAAGGGTACTGGGTTTGTATTCACTCGAGACTGGTTGTCCCCGTGTGATTCTGGATGGATGAAGGCATATTTCCGTAAGGATGCCTGCCTGAGTGTTTCTGCATGTGTGCAAATGTTTGAAGCTTAGCCTCTCTGACTCTTGAGGCTTCTAAACCCTGCCCGAGGGCCCCTTCCCTTGGCCTGCTCCCATCTCCTGTAACATAAGAGCTTCTCATTAAAAAAAAAGAGCACACGCAAAAATAAACAAAAAAAGCAAAGAACCAAACTGAAAAACCTACCTGCTATGAGGCAGTTTCTTTACACAGAGATGCAAGCAAAACCAATGCAGCAAGAAGGCCACAGACTTCCTTTGTTCCATCTCACAGGTTAACCATGATCACTGAGCTTGGGTTGTGTTTTTTTTCTTCTAAAGAGAGAGAGGGAGAGTGAGAGAGAGAGAGAGAGAGAAATAAGGCAAATGGAAAATGAAAAAAAGCAACGGAGGCAGGAGCAGTTGCCACAGAGGTTGCTCTGGCTGGTTGCCTGATATCCCTGCAGCACAAGTTAGGTGAAGAAAGCCCGCTCCAGACAACTTGAGACCCTTTATAAGTCATGAAGGTGACTCATAACTAACCGACTTGCCTTGCCTTTAGTAAATCCCCTGCTTTCCTTTTCTTAGAACAGAGCTACCAAAAAAAAAAAAAAAAGAAAGAAAAAAGAAAAAAAAAAGAAAAAAGAAAACCCAAGGAAAACAGAAAACTCCAATCAAACTGAGGAGTTTTTAAAAATACACCATGTACTTTCCTTCCCTCACACAGCTTGGCATCAGCCTTTGAACTGAGTAATAATAATAAATGCAAATGATTGTTTAGTAGTGACGGTACTCTTAAACAAGTTAGGGGTATGTCGTGCGAGAGAGAGTTCATGCCAGTATCTTCAGAGATCTAACTGGAGAGGGAGTTCATTGTGGTGAGCTGTTTCTTACTTTTCTCTGTATTACTTTTTCATCTAGAGCTGTCCTGCACAGACTTTTCGTATTACAATTAACCCTTGCACATCCAGGCAGAAAAAAATAAAATAGTCAGAGATGGATAAAATTCTCCCTATCCTCAAGAATGTGCAGACACCTGATAGCTGTAGCTGGAACAGTTGCAAACCTCTAAAACCAGGGACAAGTTCTAGCCAAATTAGGGTGTACATGGAAGACTGTAAAATAGTGGATTGTGGAAGCCTGTTATTAAAACTATATGGCATTTTTAACATTCTTGAAGGACCACTGCAGATGACTGGAAAGACAGGTTGGTCTAAATGTACAGGAGATATAAATTTATACAGTTCTTATGTTCCAAACATATTCCCAGAAAAATCCAGTTTATGTGAATTTCCAGCAAGGAAAGGTGTGGCTGCTACCTCCTGATTTTCCTCAAGCACTGAGGGTTGTATGCTCTCAAAATACTACATTTTCACTATGTATAACGGAATTTCTTTTGCTGCGTGCTTTGGAAGTTCAATGACATTAATAAAAAATATTTTCTTTTCAAAACTCCTTAAGATGGCTGAAAAACAATAGTTCTGTGTGCCAACCACCAAAATATAAGCAAATAAAAAAATTCTGTCAAATTCCATCTTACACACACTGTTCTTTTTTTTGTTTTAGGTGTGTAATTAGAAATGTCTTCATTTTCCCTGTTGAGCCCATATAAGTTTTGGGTGCTTGTCTGCAGATCTGCACTTACATGATTACATCAGACCCTCACGCCTCATTAACAATACAATGGATTTTGGCTCCCATGGTTATAGAGAAAAGTTTGAAGCTGTGGCTGGAGCAGTGGTGTTTCTCTGACACATCCCAGGCAAAGCAGCTCTGAGAAACACAAACAATTACTTTTATCTCCAAGGTACTCCGCTCTGGGGACGTTGCCACCGCCCACGCTGCTGGAGGAGAAGAGGGCAGTAAGCCTGGCTGTGCTCTAATGCTCATGCGTCTGCATGGGTGGGGAGGTTATGGCAGTCACCTTTCTGTTTTCTTCCTCTGCCTCTGGGTTGGAAGGAGACTGGATTTCTCTTGGGCCCTTATCCAGGAAAAAGTAAAAACACCGAGCTACTTGGTTCTCTCCCCCAAATGTCTTCTCTTACTTGGCACTTGATGTAGGACCAAAACTTGTGGCCAGCTTTTATGGGGAAGAAGAGGGAGGCTCCATTTCAGTGAAATTAGACCCTGGGATTGTCTCCAGCCTGATTATACTATAACACAAAAATCTTAATTTTTACCTCAAATTCTTTTTTTTTAACTTGAAGTTTTACTTGATTTGAGTATAAATTGGAAGCTTATATTCCTAAGGAGGTAAGACTTACGGAATCACACTTGGTGTGTGTATGTCTGTGTGCATATCTGTTGGTCTCCTCTCTAATGACTTGAAATCAGGGGTTAATTTGAACCCACAATGACGGAGGGATATCTTGAGGATATGAAGGTCCTATGATTTTTGTGAAAGATTAGGAAAGACCATATTAAAATTTCCACATGTGGAAAGGACGGTAATTGGAGTTCAACTCCTAGTAAATATTACAGAGTCAACATGGGAACTCAATTACCAACCCACAGGCAACCAGATTTTGTTCATTTTGCCACTCACAAAGTGGCCTGGTTTGTAAGAGATTACATTAAATGCATGAAAACACCAGTTAATACATTGATCAATAGACCATTTTGGGTTAAAGAGCAAATAAAATCCTAATGTTGCTAAGAACAATATACATGGGTGATTTAGCAGGAAAGTTGTCGATTAGGCACTGATGCCTCATTAGGGGTAGCCTGACTAGGGTTGCGTGTGTGCATTTGTGTTTGAAGACAGGCAGGCAATCAGCTTCAAATGCCCAGACCGAAGGGTGCCATGAGGTGGCCCGGTGGCCCAGGGCGCTGCTGAGGCTGTCCCATACTCTCTTCCTGCTCCTCTGAGTTTCACTCCCTAAACTCTTTTTTGCACCTTACAGCAATTATCACTGTGGTTCTGCGCTCGAGTACGGCACAGAACCATAGCATAATTTCCTGGGAGAAGCATAAATGCCCTTTGTATTTTCTAGTGTGTGAATATCATTTGAGTGGCTACACTGAGAGATGCAAAGCAATAACACCTTGCAAAAATGTCAAAAATGACCTCTATGGTCATTTAAAAAAAAAATAAATCAGTCTCCAAAAGTATGCCATGTATTTTTAAATTCCTGGAGTCTTTCTAGTTGTCCAGCGTACACAGAAACATAAATTTCCTAACTGACATGGGAAAGATGGCTATGTTTCCTGTCTTCTGTGATGCTCTGTGAGATATGCCTGACCAACAGAGGGCAGTATATTCATACAAGCAATAGGCTCCGGTCCAAAACTTATGGAAATCAAGGAAAATTTAAGCTTAATATGACACTGGTCAGACCCATAACACTCAATACTAATTTCTCTTGAGATGGCGGTTAAAGACTCCTAATGACATCTATCACAGACAGAAGCAGATTGCAATTTGAGCTCTATTAGAAAATAAACAATGAAAAAGGTGGAAATGCCAGATTTAATTAAAAGTGTTTAATGACAGAAGTACCGTCTTCAAATAGAGCTTGTTCATGAGTAACTGCAGGGGTTTAAAATATGGGTCACTGGAAAAGCTAATAACAATCTAGATGCAGCAAACTTCTCTTTTAATTAACTACAATGTTCCTCATACTTCCCAGACTCATCTTCTTCTCCTTTTTGAAATAAATTGTTTTATTCTTCCAATGAGTTTTTTGAGCTGAAAATTCCAAAATTGCTAAAATTAGGCTTTACAATAAAAGCTGACTGTAAATTTTTATTTTTGAGTACACTTTTAATACTTTTATGGAAACTGTGTCACTGATTAGACAAGATATTTTTGAACAAAAGTTCTTTAAAAGGTAACATTTCAATTAGCCAAAAATTAATCTATATGGTTTATCAGTTCTTGTCACACTGCCTAGTGAAGTGTCTAAAACATAATTTGAGATGGATGTTTGAAGCTTTTTCAAACCATCTCTGCCTGTTCTCCTCTATCCCTTTGCAACAGCCTCTGGCACTGCAGCTTGTGCAGTCCTGGGTCTTAATGACAACAGGGTTGCTTTTACAGGAAAACAGGTTTTTCTTGTGGGCACCGAAATTCTGCCCAAGTTAATCTTTAAGTGCCTATCACTTCTTCTCTGATACTGAGATCCTACTGGCAAGGCATAGAGGAGCCAGAATGTGATTGCTCAGATCTGTCTTCTGATTCAGAGGTCGTAAGTCCTAGATGCAGCTTTAAACACTGATGAATGGTACCTTCCCTTTCTTTGCAGTCTGTCTTGTTCGTGCAATGGAGATGCTGCTTTCTAAAGCTGCCATGCTATCAAGATGTTGTGAGGGACTTACTTTCCAGTGGAACTCGTGGCCTTATCTGAGGAGCAAGTGCTAAAGCTCGTACCCCAGGAGGTGGGGAGGCTCAAGAAAAGCAGATGAGCTGCTTGTGGTCCTCCTCCACTCATGTCAAAACTGACAGTGAGAAATCCAGGAGGACATGCCAGACAATAGACTGCACAGATGTTCGAGCGCAGCTTTGAGGCCACTCCAGTGAAGAAGCTGGAGATCAGACTTTGAACATGACTTCCAGAGCCTCCGTGCTCAAGACCATAGAAGGAAGCAGCAGTGACAGAGAAAGCTGCTTTAAAAGCTACATCCTAGGGAAAAGAGTTTCCTTCTATTTCTTTAAGGAAAGGAAAAGACTTGGTCTTGGAATGCAGTGAAAACTAGAACTAATAACGAGGACTCTAATACAAAAAGGGAATGGATGTTATTGTGAACTGCCTTTGAGATTATCTTTACATGGCAGAATGGGGTATTCTTATAAAATACACATTGTAGTGCATCCTGGATAAGTCCAGGTGTGACTATATAGAACTCAGATATAATTAAAAGTTTGCTTAGTAATGCTAGATTACTGTGTGTAATTTCTAAGTGTTTTGAGTTCTATCCAGACATCAAAGAATAATGTTTGGATTTGTGTCCTAATGGCATTTCTTCTAACAGCGTTCTCAACTTACAGTTGCAGCTCTCATAGCTTGTGGATATTTTCTTCATTACAGCCTTTTATTCTTGGGGAGAACTGACACATTTTATTCCCAGATTTTCAGTAATTTTAATTTCTAGCAGTCTGTGAGATAGTCTTTTATTTTTTATTATGTTTAACATCCATGCTTTGTCCACTTTGATTCTAGGAAGGCAATGAAGCATGAATTGGAAATAATTTTGACATACTAGAACTCCCTTCCCATTATTTTGTTGGTGGCAAAAACTCCTGTCACCCTTTCAAAAACATAAAACCACAGGGAATATGAATATTGCTACAAACCATAGGGCCAGAGGACAAGGGAGTCTGATGCCCATTCTCTTCTATCCAGTGCACGTCTGTAATTCTCAAATCTTGGTAACAGCGCAGGGGAATGCATTTTTTGCCAATAAAGTTTATATGTGATTTCTGTGTATGAACAGCAGCTGGCTGGATTTATGCTAACTTTTTGCCCAGACAGGTTCTCTCCACTGTTCTGGTTTGCGGAAATCTCCTGTAGGAATCTTCTGTTTCTTCAGGCGGACTAGTTGCTAACAACACAAATGGTGCCAGCAGCACACGTGGTACTCAGAGCCACTACTTGATGGAGAACAGCCCTGGACATGGCATAGGTGCTTTATAGTCTGGCCCCTCTAGGCCTTGCCAGGGGCAGGGTCCGGGGGCAGTTCCCTGGGTCTCTGCCTTGGGGGGGAGCTGGTGAGGAACATGGGAGCCTGGCTGGCCACTGGCAGTGGCAGCATGGCACCCATAAATCTCTTCAGCCTCTCTTTCTCAGGAGGTACCAGTTAAGGGACAATATATGACAGGCAGAAGATAAATCTCTCCTGGGTTTGGCAGGAGGACAAGGGAGTGGGGAGAGGGGAACATTCACTAAATAATAAAATAATAATATAATAAAATAATAAAAGATGCTTTTGTAGTAGTGTTCAGAAAAATTGAATTCATATGTATCTCTTCATGGCTTCTTAAGAACTTCTTGGAGCTTTCCTCTTCAGCTATGTAATACAGTCCATAATTGTATTAACAAAAATTAGCCATTGAAAATATGACTGAGGACGTTAATCACCACAGAAGTGTGTTTAGTCTATGTTTAAGCTGGGACTACAGAAAGACATATGTAACCTTATGCAGGAAAGTTTTATGTTTCTTCTTTTTTTCCCCTCAGTCTTGGTAGGCATGGGCTGAAGGGACTCACATGACTTCTGCTTGGAGAAACGATCTTCACGAATTGCTTAGGTCCCTCAGTACGCTAAAACATCGCATAGATGTCTTAGTCGGGAGTCAGAGATAAGCTCAGACCTAAAACGAAAAGAGAAATTTTTCTCCCATCCTAACTCAACTATTGCACTTGCACTTTCACAAAGAAGAGCAAAAGAAATCAGAGCCTTGCAGAAAACTCTGACTGCCTTCAGTGGTGTTGAACCTCCTTCTCCCTGCAAGTTATATGCTGTACATTTGTAGATGTAGCAAGCCAAGCCTTGCTTACATGGCATTTGAGAACTACTGTATTCCTTATTATAAGTACCCTGAATAGTCAGGGCAGTACTTATATGATTTTTGTACAAGCTACACAGAAAAACATGTAGATCATACACACATAAGTGCCCCCAAGCAAAGACCAGATATCAAGTCCTTCAGTTCTTATTTCCTCCTGAAAAATCAGAATTACATTTTTGGGAATCAGAAGAACATTTGTATAGATTATTAATCTATAGGCTAAAGGAAACTGCCAGTCTGTGGCATTTACTTCAGAAGTTTTATTGTATCTCTGAGGGTGGTAAACGTTTATTTCAGCATAAGCCAGGTTGGTGCTGTCAAAAAATTGTGTATTCTCTTACTCCTGCCTTTCCCAGAATAAACAGTTTTAGATGTGAAATTGAAGTAAGGGACAGTCGACTTCAGCAATAACCATTAACTGTTTGAACTTACTGAAAAATTACAATGATATACCAAAGATGCACGGGGACATATCTTCAGCAAGAAAGTGGGAATTAGAACAATGAGAAGTTGCAGTTCATAATTTATGAGGATGTAAGACTGAATACAAAGCAAAAGAAAGGCTAGGTGAGCCTGATGTTTCCTCACAATAGAAGAGTCGGCAATATTTGATCTGAATTAAGGGCTATCTGCAGCTATTTGTGAGTGCCACTCGAAGGTCAAAAATCCCTTCCCTGAAATATGACCTCTTTTGCTTTTGAAGATGGTTCTCTTGCTGTCCCTTTCTGAGTTGCATCTGTGTACCTGTTTGATGATTTTGTTTCATCACTTTGCAGTATAGTCAGATGCAGTGAGATAAGGTGGTCTTGTAGCATGCAGTTCCTTCCAACCTGACATTACTCAGTGGTTCTGACAGCAGAATTCCGCTCACTGTAGAATACAGCACAGATAAAGGATTTCTTGGAGAATAATGCAAAATTCATAGGTAGTAGACAAAAAATTCTGATAGATGGAGTTAATGGTATACATTTTGGGTTTTGGATTTGATTTAAGATCCCTGCTCACCTCTTATAATGGTTTAAGATGAGGGCCTCTGTGCTGTCTTCTCCAGTTTGGACTGCAAAGTAAATTTTATACATGTAAAATACTAGGATACTTTTAAGTGAGTGTGTGTTTTGATAAACCATCATCTGCAGGACATTAAGAATTACTAAGAATTCCACAGTGCAAGATATCCTTATTACAGTTCCAGACTTTCTCTTTGTCTGGATGTCTAGGGAAATTTAGATAAAGATTATGAATTTGTATAGCCTTATTCAAAGCTCCTAATCTCTTGCAGTCTGCACATCTCTAACAATCCAGCAAGAGGTTTCAGCAAGAACTAAATCAGAAATATCTACCACATTTTGAAAATTTAGAGCTGGATCTGAGCTCATGGCACAGCTCTGTTTCAGCAACATACTGGGCTGTCAAATCAAGAAGAAAAACAGATGTTTATTTTCTAGGCTGAGAGAGTATGCTAATGTTTAGGATGAAAAAAAAGATTTTGCAGCTGTTAGAAACAGCTGCAGTTGTAAAGAAGGGCCACTCATGAAAACACCCACAAATATCTTTTGTGGATAAATAAAAAAAATTACCCAATGAGTAGAAAAAAGGTTCTTAAAGAAAAAAAAACCTTCTTGGTAACAACTGCTGTTTCCCATTGAGACTGTTTTTCTTTGTTCTAAAACCTGCAAGGTTGCAAGTGGGTAAATATATAATGTATTGAAAGGGTTAATGGATTTTATCTGCTGCTTTTATACTCACAGGAAAACTACTTAGGTCGATTTCCTGTAACACAGAGAGCTGTATCACAACATGAAACACTCAGCTGACAGTTTTATGGCAAGAAATGGAAGGAGCAGCTCTGTGAGAGTGTGCTTCAAAGAGAATAATGTGGGTGGGGAATTTTTACAAGCTACACACAAGTTCAGAAATTTCTGAAGAAGTCAGTCTTCAATCAGTGATCTTTCTTTCTGTAAAGTACATGGGATTTTGTGCTTTTTTCAGTGACGAATATTTCCTTCCCAGAATCCCCTTGATGACAACACTGGTTGTTACTACAGAGACACAGGATTAAAAAAAGAAAAAAAGATTGCCTGGTTATATGGTAATAAGTATCTTTATGTCACAGAAAGAGGGATGCTGAATGCAAAATTACATGTTTGGACGTCTTCTATGCTCTTGTATGTTCCTAGGACAACTGAATAACTTTATAAATATAAATCTGCTAAACATATTGTAAGCATGGTTACACAACTGCATGTTCTCTTTAAATATCAGTAAGGTTTATTAATAAATGTCAATAAGGTTTATTTATAACAGCAGCCGCAATAACAATAGTAACAACAACTAATAATTTAATGCGTAACTCATTTACTGAATAACAAATTAAAATTTCTCATTAATTATAAACATTCTCCATTCAAGAAATGTATGAATAGGTAAGTAAGGCAAAAGCAACAGATAAATAAAACAAGTGGAGAGGGCTGGTTTCAGTGAGGTAACACACCTCTGGGAAAGGACTTAAGGACTTCAGGCGAGACAGTGTCACACTCAAAACTAAGTTGCAGCTGGGAGCAGAAACTCATTGGGTAGGAAAGATCTCACTGTAACCAATATCACTATAACTATACTTCTATTTAGCATTTTAGAAAAAAGAAGAATGGAGTCTACTGTTTTTCAGGTTGACACCCTGAAAGCTAGCGGCTGCAGGGGAGGTCATATATGAGGGTGTTTCAGTGCCACGAGGAGCTCTAGAGTTCCAACAACTTTCTGTAAGTGGCAATGGGAGAATTAGAATAATCGAGCCTTGAGGGTCTGACAGCATGTGTTACCAGCATCAGGTTGTCTTGAGAAACCAACTAGTAATTATGCGCCTAAAAATAATGTTTTAAAGTCACATCTAACACAACCTTCAAAGGAGAGGCTGTGGTCTTCAATGGGGCCCACAGTTTTACTTTGAGTCACAGCCTCAACTGATTTCTTCTCTGTTAGAGGGAGGAATGAAGGAATATATCTGTCTTGTTCGAAAGAGAGCAACACAATCCTGCACTGAGAAAAAGTTACAGCTGCATTTGTAACAGCGTCCTCTGTTTTTAAAGAAGGATGTGGTAGCACTGGGGACTGGACACCCTGTGGTTTTGCTCAGGTGAGGAGCACTTCCTCACGTGGCCAGTCCTGTTGTTGGGTTAAATAAGATTACATTTGTGTCTGTTAACTGTAGGATCTGGACTGTCTCTTCCTCCTACATTTCCGGAACTGGAGAAAAACAAAGAAAAATACCCTAGACCAGAGCCTGACTCAACAGCAAACACATGAACAGGGAAGGAGCATTATACCTAATAAACTGGCTAACAGTGTGAAATGCAGCAGAGTACCTCTGTATCCACGGAGGTCTTGGTTCTGTGCTTTCAAGCTAACTCATCAGCCCGAGCGTGGCTAACATGGGCACACATGATTGTCCCCCTGCAAAGTGAAGCTGGAAGTGAAACTCAGCAAGTGCGGTGCAGTTGGAGGTCTGGGCTAATCGGGGCTACTCCCAGTAGCTGGCATACTGCGGGTAGATATTTGGACTCCCAGGGAGTCTCTGGCACACAGGGGTCATTGGAAAGCCCTCAGGGCACATCTCGGCTGTGAAGCGCAAAGCCCAGGAGCCAGAGAAAGTCTGGATTCAGCAAAAACTCCATACATCTCTACATAGCTGGGCACATGAAAACCCTCTGGGGCCAAGGTTCTTTTGCCCTCCAGAGTTGCTGGAGTTTTTGCTAAGGCATCCTAGAAGTCCTGCTTTAATTTGGGGCAGTTTGGTCCTGAGGGAGGAAAGTGGTACTCTGGGGCCACAAGCCCCAGTGATCTGAGCTCACAGTGGAGGGATGAGCTGACAGGAAACCAGGGGGAATGGTTCTCACTATTTAGTGAAAGTCTTTTGAAACAGAAATGTTTCCACAAGACTTACGGTCATCATAAAATTGCACTATGTTGCAGGATTCCTTACCAACTCTATGTGATATCTCCAAGTGCAAAGACCTGAAGTCAGAAGCAAAATACCAGCACATTAATTTAGAAGTGGTGAAACAGGTTTTCCTGTTCCTTCATGTGTTCTGCATTTTAGGATCATGTTTTCAGTGTGTTTGTGTGCAACTGTGAGGGTTTGCAAGCTTCCCTGAGTGAAAACTGAAAGCATGATGCTGCTGCAGAATTCTTGGTCCGAGTTTGCTAAGAAAAACACCTAATATCCCAACATTTCAGTGCTGTGCTTTGCCCAGCAAAACGTAGCCATTGCACAACTTCATTCTTTCAGCTTGTCCTCCTTTTCTCTGCATTATCCTATCCTGCAGGAAGAACAGGTGGCAGAGTAGAGCAAGGAAGATTCGGTATCAAAACCGTTTTCCTCTGTCACTTTAGCTCCATGCAGTAGTAGACAACTGAGCACAAAGTGAAACTTAGGAGGGAAATATTCCCTTCTAATAATTTAAAACATCAAACAGCTATGTTGCTGCGTATTTGATGCTCACAAAGAGATAAATTGCTATGAATAATGTCATGTTTCCAACGTTCCAAAACTGAAAAAAAAATTTTCAAAAATGTTTCTCAATGAAAGAAAACACTTTGGAATGACACTTTCATGTCTTAGGGGATCTCAAAGTAGGAAATTGATCTGAGAAGTTGAAAGACTAGTTCACATTTTTTCAGTTCTCTTCAGCATGCACAACAGCACCCATCTGGCTAGAAAGTTTGCTGCCGAAGCACTGCTAATGAGATGGAAAGGGACGATCTAGCTGGAGGAGATGAGACAGACCAGTACCTGTAAAACTCCTCAACCTGAGGGAAGTTAGGTTGAGATGAGGAAGCTGGTTGCAAATAACAGTCCATTTCTTCTAGGACTTTCACTGCAAAGAAGTAGCACAGTCTGCCGTTGGAGGTTTGAATGAGATCATTATAAAAGTGTACGTGCATATGGATACATCCCTCCCCTCTCTGCCTCAGCCCGTGGCAGTGTTTGCAGTAGGCCACCAGATGACTACATGCCATATGGGCACTTCTCAGAATACTAAACCTATCTACGAATTATTTTCAGGAAAGATAAGACAACATCTGCTGGAGGATCAGTAGATTGGTAAATTAATTTACAATCCAAGAAGACATACATGGTTACACCACCCACCCACACACTCTTATTTTCCAAGTCCCTAAAACTCCAACGACAACTTCCTTTCTATAGGATGTATCTACACTCTAGCATAAAATGAAAACCTTCAGGTTTCAAATACTACCTGTTTCTCTGAAATGCCATCCTTCGAAAGATGAGCATTTATAAAGCGGAGCCTACAACTAACAACAAGAAATGTATCTAGTATTTTCATGCCCACCACATACATATCATATCCTCTTTTCCAAGTGACATAGCTTCATACGCAAAACTTTTAATTTATGAAGTGACTCATGAAATGCACGCAGTCTCTGTTCATGATTTCTTCACCTTCTTAACAAAGAATGCCAAACCACTGAACGTTAGGAAGCATTCCTGCTTCATTTCTTAGAAGTTTTTGCTGTTCCCCTTTCTAATGAAGGCTGCCGTTATAGTCGTATGTCAAGAATGATTCATATAACACAAGATAAGTTTACATATGCCTTACTTAGTGTACTTTCACTTATTCATAAACTTACACACTCATTCTTTTTTTAGATTTTATTTAATTCCTGTATAAGGGTGTGTGTTCATTTACTTACAGAAACACCATTTATTATATTGCATAGAATTTTGTGCATAACATTTGTTGCCTGGGCACTTTAGAAAAAAACAGACATTCAAAAAAGAATTCTAAAAACCAGCTTGTCAAGGTACATGTATTTTTATCTCCTGTATATCATACTGCAGGTGGATGGCTTTATCTTATGTTTACTGCTGAACTAATTTTACTGTTTTTTACTGATTGATAGTCATTTTTATAGTTATTTATTTGCCCTGCTGCTGCAGGTAGTGATTTATCAGATTTCCAGATGTTTGCCAGCACAGGTTACTGGATCTTTGAAAATCCTGATAAGAGATGCCAGGTATAGGGCAGAGTATAACTATTTCATATGAAAACATGAACAGAGGAGGTTTTGATTCATGGGAAAGGTCAGTAGTCCTTCCTCGAGACTTGCTGCACACGCAGGTGAAAAATCTATTAGTGGGATCCTTTGTTGCCAGGATGTTCCAGGGACAATCGTTTTAATGGACTTGCATCTTTCTACAGGAGGACAATTCTGAAGTCTTTTTGGGCTTGAGTGCAAGCTGGTTTAGACCTTTGACAGGGGATTCATCTCATGTAAGATGGACTTTCATGGTATTGACATCTGTGTCTGTGTTTGTTACCTTGGATTCTCTGTAAGGTCTGTAAGTGGGACACAGTTCATCTGGTCTGTTTTAGATTTCTACTTTAGATAGAGATGATTTGTACCCTAGAAGACCCATTTATCTCCATGATTATACAGCAAATCTATACTTTATCTCAGATGCTGAGGTCTACTTGTGCTAGACACTACATTTTTCCAAGTGAATTCTATTCACAGAGCCCGGGCCGAGTCAAAGGTTAACCAGAAAAGCACAATGAAGTGCACTAACTTCAGCATCCTCCTCAAGCAGGGGGTTATATAGCTATAGTGATTGAGATCCATTACTGATTACCAACATTAGCAACACAAACACAGTTTTTATGTTTTCTTTTCTACAAGATTTAGGGTGTGTATTTACTTTACAAAATTGCCTTTTCAATTTTTATTTGGCTTTATTTTTAACATATGATGTTGCAGATGAATACTTGCATTTACTGTGATAAGATCTGAATCCGGCTATAAGATTCCATGATTAAAAAATAAAACTCTTAGGAGAAAATGTCTGAAATCCATTCATCAAAGCTGCTAAATGGAATTTATCAATTACAGTTTTATTTACAACTGGTTTGAACATACCATCTGACTAAATGTACTTGTAATGATCTTTATTTGCCAAGGACTGTAAATTAAGGAGAGAGGCTGGACATCTTCTGGCACTGTGAGGGCATTCTTGACAGGCAGTGATTACAGCTAACTGATAAGTTTCTTTTTTATGGAGTGCGATGTAAGAAAATTTATCTTGATCTAAACATCAAAGCTTTCTGCGGATATTTATACACAAAAGTCCAAATCTTGATAACCATATTTGAGTTCTTAAAAGCTTGTCATATTCAGATGATCAGTTCTGTTTAAAGTTAGTAGACTGGATTTACTGCCTACTTGTCTTCTCCCCTGATCTAGCAAAGTCAGAGTGTAAAAAGGGCTGATAGGGAAGGAACCTAGGCACAGCTTTGCAGAAGTACACTTTGCACCTTTATTTAGATGTGAATCTAAGGATCTGCTTTAATGTTGCATTCCTACCTCCTGGTAAACATGTAAGGCAAAAGTTTTTGATTTAGGATTCAACCAAAGGAGGATGTCACCTGAACAGTGCTCCATGGATATCAGCTACAGCAACACTGCAAGTTGCTTGACCACACAAGATTTTGGCTGCCTGGTTGTTTCTGTTATGGCAGCAAATGAGGTTCTTGCAGTAGAACTGAATTCATTTGTGAACCCAGTGATACTTGGTATGAATGTCCACATGAACACATTTGCATTATTTTGAGTGCAGGACATACTTTTTCTTACATTCTGAACTGTAGAGTGGAGTTACCCTATCTACAAGGCTCAGAGTGCTGTGCCATGAAAGCAGTTGCCTCACTTGAATGTCAGCAGCATTGCACACTCCTGAAAAATTCTGTTGCTCCCCTCTTTCAAACAGGAAATGCCACTTAATTTGTCAGATTTTTCAAAACAGGACTGTGTTTTAACCACAACATTTGCAATATGAAACAAGATTACTATATTCTGACTGACTTCTGAGACATGCACAGGGAAAAGAAGAGTTATTATTTTGAAAAAAAAGGTCTTACTTGGATTTCAGCAAAACTTGGAGAGCAGGGCGACCCATAAGGGCTTGGTGCAGTGACAGGATTTTGTATTTGCGTTTAATGAAAATGAAAGATGTTTCACTCCAGTGAATTATATCATGGCTTTACTGGAAATTTGGGATGCTCAGTTCCTCATGGTGGGTAGGGTACTAGGTAAGTTAACTTGTCAATTAAATACCAAACACAGGTGTAATATTTAATTTAAAAACACAACAATAAAATTTTCTGGATGGTGGACATGCTCCCACTGATTTTTTAAAAGCAGTATGAGTGTTCCAGATTTTTCATTTGGAGCAGATGTGCATAAAAAACCCATATAAAATAAAGTTAAATAGAAGCAAATTCTATAATATCATCTGGAATATGTGATTAGATGGAATACTGATGGAGCAGGAAGCCAATTTTCTTGCAGGATATAATGTGGTATTAACAACAAATAATTGTTACCTCATTAGTTGAATGGATTTTTAAATGTAGTTGGCTATTCAAACAAATATTAATTAATGTCTTGTGTTCTTAATACTGAAGCCCATAGGGCATGTACCGTAGAAATAGCAAGTACGTACTTTGTTTGAATATTATGTAAAATTAATAAAGATTCACTGGAGAGAATTAATGAATTTATTCATGCTGGTGCCACGTATATATATCCTAATGTTTTATCTGTGGAAGACTCCCACTTGCTTCAGTGTGCATTTGTTTCAGTGTGCATTTACTTCAGTGAAACCTGGATCCAATGTATGAAGACAGAAGATCTGAATCATTTCTAAGAATAAAGAAATACATATCATATACATACCTTTGCAAGATATATGCACTTATTCAGAGACATTGTGAAAACATGCCCTTAAAGTCAACAGAAAGTCTTGTGGAACCTTATTTTTTCTGGCATGCAACTATTACTTACTTTCGATTAGCCAATGACTCAGCAGTTAGGTAAATTATTTGGAAATAGATTTCTCTATTTGAAGTAGAAAATCTCATCTGTTGGGTGGGGTTTTTTGTTTGTTTGTTTGGTTTTTTTTAATTAAACTTGACACTCAGGTAATATCTTTTATTCAAAATTGCATATCAGATCCCAGAATGACAAACTATTTTGAGGTGCAAGCATATGGAGTCTTACAAAAATGTCCCTTCTCCATGTTACTTTTCAAGAAACGAATCTGCTTTTTGCAGTGGCCTGCAGTCATTTTAAGCTGAAAATCTCACTAAACAAATTGGTGTGGGGTTTGTTTGATATATCTCTTGGGAACGTTACAAGGAAAATCTAAAACTTCTCTCACTTTTACACCTTTCATCCTGAAACTTCATGTACTCACATGAAATTACTCAGGGTTCTTACCAACCACAGGGGAGAGGTGAGCTCTCAAACTTGTCTTCTGCTCTCACATAGGACAAAGTGATGTCTTCCCTTCATTTTTGCAGGGGTTATCAGTCTGTGATATTTCATTGTGTTGACTTAGGGCCTTCAAAACAATACTGATCTAAATACGTACTGTGGTATCGTGGGATGAGCAATGTGTAATTTAAGAAATTGTCTTTTGGATGATGTAATAGTTATACTCATATTTTACTTAAAGCAGACTTTATGTTTCTAGCATAACACCCCATCTGCCCCCCCTGGGTTCCCATGAGTGTTAACAGTAGTTTAACCAAAGCAGTTTTTAAAGCATACCTCTTACTACTCACTGGGCGGTTCTGTATGCAGGCAAAGTGTAAGGCATGACCAGAGACCTAAACCGTCTGTATTTCCTGGCAGAACGGAAGTGTGAACGGTTGTGCACATGGAAGTGGGAACCTGTCTATTTAATGTCAGAGGAGAGTACATCTATTCTCTTTTTGTGAAGCATTGAGCATAGTGAAAGTAATGATACTTGCTTGTCTGTGTTCTTACAACTCTTTTTTATTAGTTCATTTTTAATTCCTCAAATACACTTCAAATTATTTTATTCCAAGAGCATGACCAGGTAAAATATGAGGTATTTCAGCATCATTCAGTATTTGTGGAGTACTCCTCAACATGACATTAAGTTGTTTGTGACCCACATCTCACTTTCATTCCTAGTACCCTGGCAGAATCCTACTCAGTGACCTGCTTCTGTGACAAATACTTTAATGAGTTTTGGAAACTGTTTTCTCCGATCATACAAATGCTGATAACATTGCTTGACTTTATGTGAAAGAGTAATTCCAGCAAAGCTAATGGGACTACTCAAAAGTTTGAAGTGGAGTATACTTGTTTGCAGCAGCAGAGCCTGAGTTTCTGCAGGATTCAGGGAGATCACTGTGGTGCACAGGAGAAGACAGTGAAATAATTTTTTATATCCCTTGTAACACACACTTGAGAAATGCCATTGCCTAAAGAACATTTGCATCTCGTTTTTGGTTTGGTAATCTGTTTCCTTCTTGGGACCTACGCTTGTAATGGGTTGGTTTTTGGTATTTTAAGGCCACTAAATCACAGGCGGAGAGAGAAGGTGGTGGCCATAAGAGAATAATTATTTTCTCTGGATACCTACATGCCATTAAGCTTCCTGATAATTCCAGCTGTTTCTTGTATCCCAGGGTGGAGGTGTTTTACTGTTTGATGCATGTGAGTACAGTTCAGTGCTTCAGTACTGATTCATTGTACTTTTTCACTCTTTCATCTCTTGACATTTGCTTATGTTAATTTTTATGAACCTTTGTGCTATTCCCACAAAGAGAAAAAAAATCCAAATCAAGTTTGCCACCAGACTACGGGCAACGATTTAAAAAAAATTATTAATTTTGTATATATTTATAAATAAATGTATCCCTTTTACTGCAATCTTAGAGTTATGACGAAGTGACATGGCTTGCACAAAGGGGACTTCTAATTAAAATGCATACAGAAATAACTGCAAATGAGGGCTGTGACTTAAAGAGCAACATATTTTTTAGTGATCTTATGCCCAAGGTGTCTGGAACCTAACATCTTTGGTATTGGCTAGGGCAGGTTGGACCACTGCTGTGATTCATCCTGGCAGTTCGCAGTTGATTTTTTACATTGAATGGGGATTCCCACTGAACAAGGGTAATACTAAAAGAGTACTTGTAAGTGAATTTCTGCATCTCAGCATATTTCTGATCTCAGCCTAGTTGTGAAGATCAGGACTTTAGTATCCTAAATGAGCATCTGCTGATGTGTGCACTCTGCTCCTCATTCATGTTCCCTCTGCCCAAATCTGTGGGCTAACGCACTGTGCAATGTGTGGGAATGATGTCTTCATACTAGTGCATCTGAAAAGAAAAGACTGCACTACAAGCAATTCGCTCTGACTTCCCTTGTCATTACAGTAACCTGTGCTGATTTTGCAGCTTCCTCTTCTCCTAACATTTTTTTTCCCTGAGCTTCCTTTTCTCCCTTCTTTTTCTCCAATTCTTTCATATTGCGCTCACTGTCACTTTTACTTCCATCTCATGGATTGGATTATATCACTCTCAGCTCATACTCCCTTTTTGTTATCTCTGTCATCACCATTCACTTTCCTAGCCATTCATCTGGCTCTGCAGGTTCTACATATTGCTCCAACCTTTGTTGTAATAATTGCTTTACCTCTGTCCATAACTTGTTTCCTTCTCTTTCTTGAATGACAATGCTCATTTTCTGTGGCATTCATCTGTCACACATAAGAAAAGGAAAAAGTTTCCCCTTCAACTGATATTTCTGCAGTTGTCTGAATATGGACTCTTACTTCACAGACCATGCCTTATTTTTGGTTATGGGGGGAGTCCATCTTGCTGTGTCATTAAGACGCTTGTTTCAAAATATATAGGTTTTATTTAACAGTGAGAAACATTTTGAAAACTTTCACCTCTTCTCCAGCTCATATTGTGGATAATCCCAATGTCTGCATATCTATCCAAATGCCAGAGCTGCATGTTTGTTCATCTTGGATCGTACCTATTTTTCTTTCAATTTTTCCAAAATCCCCAACAAGGGATGTGGAGGACTTTTCTGTCATCCTTACTGTATCCATGATAGCTCTTACATCCTTTCAGTAGAAAACATGTTCGTTCCCTTCACCTTTTCCTTTTCCCTTTCTCTCTTATTTCCATGCTTTCCTCTCAGTCTAAGATACTATCCCATTAATCCCGAGCCTTGACTCAGTCCTTAGTGCCCAGTTTCTCAACCCTTGTTCTTTCGCTGCTGAGCATTTTTGAAGGAAATCCAGCACTTCCTTCAATACAGCTTGTTCCCTCCTCCATCAGTGTTTTCATTTTCTGGGACAAAGAATAATAGTCCTTTACTAGATTTCATGGCTGGAGATACCACTTACATGTAATCTTTGAGTTCTTACGTCAATACTGTTTACCTCATTGTCCCTACCACCTTTTTGTCCTTCTATTCCAAACCTATCTCTCTTCATCAGAAACGAAATAGATCTAATCCTTTATGATCTCACCCCTCTTGGCTCCTTGACTTATGTATCCAAGCCACTTTCAATCATTTATCAGCAGTCCTGGCTACCCGAGGAGGTCCCAGTTGACTGGAGGTTAGCAAACATGACGTTCATTTACAAGAAGGACTGGAAGGAGGATCCAGTGAGCTACAGGCCTATCAGTCTGACCTCGGTGCCAGGGGAGGTTATAGAGCAGATCATCTTGAGTGCCATCACGCGACACATGCAGGACAACCAGGTGATCAGGCCCAGTCAGCATGAGAGGCAGCTCCTGCTTGCCTAATCTGATCTACTTCTATGACAAGGTGACCCGCCTGGTGGATGAGGGAAAGGTGGTGGATGTTGTTTACATAGACTTTAGCAAAGCATTTGACACTGTTTCCCACAGCATTCTCCTGGAGAAACTGGCTGCTCGTGGCTTGGACTGGTGTATTTTCACTGGATAAAAAGCTGGCTGGATGGCCAGGCCCAAAGGGTTATGGTGAATTGAGTTAAATCCAGCTGGCGGCTGGTCACAAGTGGTGTCCCCTGGGGCTCAGTATTGGGCCAGTTCTATTTAATATCTTTATCAATGATCTGGACAAGGGGATTGCGTGCATCCTCAGTAACTTTGCAGACAACACCAAGTTGAGCAGAAGTGTTGACCTGCTTAAGGGTAGAAAGGGTCTACAGAGGGATCTGGACAGCCTGGATTGATGGGCTGAGGCCAATTGTACAAGGTCCAACAAGGCTAAATGCTGGGTCCTGCCCTTGGGTCACAACAACCCCATGCAGTGCTACAGGCTTGGGGAACAGTGGCTGGAAAGATGCCTGACAGAAAAGGACCTGGGGGTGTTGGTCAACAGCCACTTGAATATGAGCCAGCGGTGTGCCCAGGTGGCAAAGGCGGCCAGTAACATCCTGGCTCGTATCAGAAATAGTGTGGCCAGCAGGACTAGGGAAGTGATTGTCCCCCTGTACTTGGCCCTGGTGAGGCCACACCTCGAATACTGTGTTCAGTTTTGGGCCCCTCACTACACGAAAGACATTGGGATTCTGGAGATTGTCCAAGAAGAGCAATGAAGACAGTGAAGGGTCTGAAGAACAAGTCTTATGAGGAGCAGCTGAGGGAACTGGGGTTGTTCAGCCCGGAAAAAAGGAGGCTGAGGGGAGATCTTTTCGCTCCCTACAACTACGTGAAAGCAAGTTGTAGCAAGATGGGGGTTGGTCTCTTCTGCCCAGTAACAAGTGATAGTATGAGAGGAAAGGTCTCGAGTTGTGCCAGGAGAGGTTTAGATTGGATATTAGGAAAAATTTCTTCACTGAAAGGGTTGTCAAGCATTGGAACAGGCTGCCCAGGGAAGTGGTTGAGTCATCATCCCTGGAGGTATTTGAAAGATGTGTAGATGTGGCACTTAGAGACATGGCTTAGTGGTCTGTTCTCTGTGTTATTGATAGACAGGACAAGAAATAATAGGCTCTGAAGTGAAAAAGATTGAGATAAATTTTGGAATTAAAAAACCCCCACAAAACTCCAAATATTTTCCAGAAGGGCATGTACCTTGAGCATACACCTTATGTAAAGCCATTACTGGAGATTTTTAAGAACAGCTGTTAGGCTTGATATATCTGCAATTCTACAGCCTTTGAGGCAGGTGAATGGACTAGATGGTGTCTTTACACCCATTCATCTCCTGGTTTCTATGGTTCTGTGGTACAGCTTTTGATAGAGAAATCAGAAGTTGCTATCTATTCTTGAACTCAAGAACTGTCTTTTGTACTTCCTGTGAGTGCCTCTTCTGTTAGGAATGACTGTGTTTCTGTCTTGCTGTAGTTAGGGACAGTCACGTCAATATTTAGTTTGTATGTATGCACCTGTAAGACCAAGAACCTGTAGTCTAGCACAGCTGTATTCATTCTGACTCACCATTCCCATTATCAGGGCCCTGAACGCACTAATAAGCCATAAAGACCCTCACCAGCCTCACGTGGGGCCCCCACCCACACCTGTGCATCCAGGGGCTCTATATAAGCTCAGCCCCAGGCCTTTACTCCTTGTTTGAGCCATGATGGAGGAGTATTGTTCCTCAGCTCAGCCACAGCCTTGCCCCTGCTTCTCTATAGAGCCTTTTGGGCCAGGCTTTGGCTTGTGGTCTGGCTCCCTAACCCAGCTCAGGCTTGTCCAGGAATCACAGGACCTGATCCTGGCCATGACCCGTGGCTTGACTTCCCAGTTTGATTCCAGACCTGCATCATCACCACAATGTTGCCTTACGGTCTGGTTTCTTGGTTGGACCTGGCTATCACCTCTGGCTCTGTCCTGCTTGGGTAATGCCAGGCTGGTCCTTGACTGAACCCAGACCACTGCAAGGTGTAAGGGCAGACCTTCCTGGGAGGGAAGGCCTCTGTCTGGGCCCTAAGGGTGCTTGCAGGTCTGACTGTCCCTGCCCAGGACCCCATCTCAGCACCCTGGGGCCATCGGCCCCTGCCCCAGCGGGGCCAGTCTCCAGCTTCCCCCTTGCCTAGCCATGGGTCCCACCAAGCTTGGCTTACCTGTGGGATCCTGTCCCATCCCCAGGGAAGTGCCAGATGTGCTGCACTGCTCCTGGCTGTGATGGTGGGATGGGCCCTGCCTGCCCCTGGGGAGACCCTGTCCCAGGCTGAGCATCCCCATTGCCTGCTCCACAACACCCATCTGGAAACCTGAAGGCTGGAAAGGTCATCCTGGGGCTCACCACATGCCGTGAAAGGTGATTTTTTCATGGCACAGATGGGTATTATGGATGACTATCAGGACAGCAATAATTTCTGTTTAGATAGGCAATATATATGTATAATTTTGATTTACCTCTTCTAAGTATGAACCTCTTAAGTGTTATTTTTATCGGTCTCATTTTGATAATACAATTTTGACCTTTCATTTATGCCATGCCTATCATCAGGGTCCTGAATTATTTCACAGAATGAAAGGGGCAAAAAGGGCCAGATAGAATAATCTGCATAAAAAACATCGACAAGGAGGATGTATTTTAGATTATAAATTTCCCAATCTTGTCAGGCATTTTAAAAATGCTTTTTTTCTACAAATGACATCAGCTTGGAAATAACCTACAACTTCTCTGGATATAAGAGATTAGCACACACTCCTGATAGTAGTATTAATCAGACTTTTCACTTCTGTTATGCATACTCTTGGTAGTACAGACAAAGTGAAAAACTTTGAACTACAAGATGAAATAACAGGTTGCGTATATAAGGAATAGACTTAAATTCTAATATAAAATCACGTGCATTAAATTCCTAAGGGAAAACAGAAAAACTGCAGACCACAAATTCAGGAGTGTAGTTGTATTGTGAATTTTCATGTAGTCATTTCCAAGGTCCTTCTTTATATGTTTAGTATTTTTTACTCTTTAAATCTTGTTTGTGCCAAAAGTAAAATAATGAACACTGACATCTAGTAAACATGTAATGTTTACACAGTATTTATTTTTAAAAAAAGACTTGAAGAAAGTGAGAACAGAAATTCTAAAAAAAACCCCTATCTATACCCAAATGTTCCCTTCCTCCTTCAGTCTTGGAAAATATTACTCGAGTTGTTGTCCTCCTCTTTATAATGCTTTCTTTTTTTGCACTTTCAACCTCCTGACTGGAAAAGAAACTGAATACTCACATGAATTGAAGAAAAAATGGAGCTTTACTAGTTCTACTTCAAAGAATGAGGAAACAATGAAGATGCTTGGGAAAAATTATGTCTTTAAGGGATTTCCAAACAAAGCTCTATCAATCTTTACCAAGAAAGAAACTGGGAATATTGGGATTTTTAGGTACATTTTAGTGCCAAACTACTTATTAGCATTCATTGAGTTTTTGATCATCCTGGAATAACTAAAAGTGTAGAATTAAAAAGCATCTGATACTTGCTGGAGGCCTGCCTCCAGAGAAATCTGGCATCTGGTATCAAACTGTTCATTTACAGTCCATTTATAGTAATAGGCTGCAGATAATTTTTTGATATTGCAAAAAGAATAAAATCATAAAATGTCCTATAACAACGCAATACAGCAGTAGAAGTGATATTCAAGGAGATCACACTGATCGCTGAGGAACAGCAACAGACAAATGGAAAAGTTGTGGTCAGTGGGGAAACATACTAGTCTTTACCAAGTGTGGCTGCCTAACAGAGATAGCTGGTTGCTCTGAGTATGACTTATTTTACCTAATTTGTTAATGTGGAGTTTTTCTATGAATAGTAGAGAAAGATCAGTTCCATCAGTTGTCGATTCAACCTTACTTTCTTACTGACCTATTTTGAGATGGAATTAATTACCCTCTGGGTATGACTGTCTCCATTGGCTGTAGAGGTCTAGATGATTGGTTTAGTCTGGGAATATAGGCTTTTTTCGCTGTAGACTTTCTTGTGTTCTGAATTCCCTTCTGCTGGAGACAAATTTAGGTTTCTGGTCTGAATTGTTCTGCAACTGTTGCAGATTTGCTGTCTACAAATGCTCTGTGGGGTTTTGGACAGCTATCGCTGAATAATTTTTCATTTTCATTGCTTTCCTGTTTTTTAAAGAGAATAAAACAAACTTCTTCCTACTGGTGATTTCCGCTTGGCAGCTTGAATAAGATGGCAGGCCATGGTGACTACCCCGTCTTGTTACAGTGGACAGTGATATCACACAAATGATAACCATGCTTCTTCTATAACAGTTTGCTGAAGGAGGTACAGTAAGGTCTCTTTCATCAGCAACATTAACTCTCAAAGCTTCCACTGGGGATTTCCAAGTGCCTTGCATCTCATATGACATGGTGTCAGCAGTAGCATCCAGATCTAGTAGCCACATATTCAACTAGTTGTTAGTTTTGGGCTAAAATAGAAGGCTGTCACTATTGGATGCTGTTGTGATACTGGTGAAGCAGGTAGCTGAGAGTAGTCTCCTTTCCACACTTCTTGGATGTCAGAAAAGTTCATGTTTGACAGTGAAAGATTTGAGCTTCTCCAACCCTTTTTATAACTATTGCACTGAGTTAAAAGTTTTTGAGTTGGCAATCTCTGTAAAGTTTATAATAAGTTATTTCCCTTTCATTCAGTATAGTCCATCTTCAATGTCTTCCTTCCTTTGGTTTTCTGCAAAGCTCAGCAGCCTTCGCTGGACCTGCAGCCCAGCTACACAGCTTTCTAAATATTTCCTCCTTCTTTCCCTGGTACTCTACAAACTGCAAGTAGCTGCTCCATTTCTCCCTAGCCATTCCCAGGTAAATCTATCTCCTGCCCAGTTAACTCTGTAATTCTATGAGTTCTGTGGCCTACATCCGTAATATTCAATATTTCCATATTCTCTAAACCCCAAGGATTTGTTTTTCTCCCTGTCCTGAAAGTACCAGTGCTTTACACCTATATGTATTACTGGCAATTACAGAAATACAATTAGCTAAATTGATTTAAAAACTTTTTGACCATAAACGTCCCCTGCAGAACTGCACATCTCTTCTCAGCTCGGCTCCATACACTACAGAAGAATAATTTTGGGTGGGCTTTGATTAAAGTTTTTGGGAAATAAGGAACTTCTGTATCAAAGTATCATACCACAGGTTTGTCCATAGAACATAATTTTTCAAAAAACAGAAGCTCCTTCTTCTTGCCTGTGAACGATCACTTTCCAACCCCTCTTAGGATGCTCCTTTCAACGTATTATGATTTATCTTCCTCACCCCCTTTGAGACTTCAAAAGTACCTCTTCTTTCCAAGCTTAGTCTTCTTTGCCATCTGGCTATTAAAATATAATTCCCATGCTCAGGTGATTCTTCCTTGAAAATTATTGGGATATCCTTTCCTCAGAAATTTGAAATGGATTCAATTTTGATGAGTTTTCTTGCTAGGAAAACCCTGAAGTAGAAAAATACCGCTTTTTCACAATTTAAAAATGGACCTCCCTTTTAGCAAAAAATGCCTTTCTTGTTGACAGTTTTGTTCAATACAATAAGTCATCATCTATTATCAAAAAAGCCTTACAATTTTCATCATAAAAGCTTGGTTTATTTTCTTACAATTTTGCCAGTCTACTATCGGTAGAACCAAAATTTTGCAAGTCAGTCATCTTCCATCCAGAAGTTTTGTTTTAATTATTTTTGGTAAGAAGTGGCCGTGAAGATGCATCAATTTTAGTCAAGCACAAGATTTAGCAGCTTAACCTGTGATAGCTAGGTCTGAAAGTTTACATTTGGATTATAGGGCTAGATTAACTTTGGAGTGAGATGAATATTTCTGGTTAGCTTTTAACTGTTCTCTTTAACGTTCAGTTATCAGTGTAGGAAGGATTTCCCCTATAGTAATTACTAATTTGAAAAAAGAAAAAGGTGTCTGAACCACAGAAGCAACCTTTTTAATAAAATTTCATTTTAAATGTTAAACAGTCTGTACGACAAGTGAGTAAAAGCTTAATCATAAGTAAAGTATCACTGAAAGGCAGCTTGGTGAGCTGGATTGAAGCCAATTTGCCATAGACAAGCCCATCACAAATAGTTCTGGTATATGAAAGACTATTTTTGAACTTGACAGTCTTTTGCTTTTTTCATAAGCTGATGGAAATTCAGTCTCTAAAAAATCAACTTCTAATGTTATTAATGCACAAAATCTCCCCTTACCACAAAGCTACAGGCTTGCTTGTTACTCAACACAGGCACAGACATGTAAATACAAATTTGTACTTCTGCTTACCTAGGGCAATTATCTTTGGATCTCATGGTGATTATTTTTGTCTGTTAAACAGACATTAACAGCAGCTAAGTATTCTATGTAAATAAAACCATACACTTTGTTTATTGGCTGATTGATGTGTGTAGTCTAACCCAGTGATAAGAGCTTTGAAAAGTAACAATCTTGTGAGACAAAAAATACTAAATCAAATGAAGTGATTTATTTGGAACTCTTATGGTTACCAGGTGTTACTCACAAGCTGCAATTTTGAGTTTGTCCCATTCTAGAGCTGAAGAAAAAAAACCATATTCAAATTTGATGGCAATATAACAGTATAAAGTTGATTATTGCAAAGCTGTAGAAATTATTCTGTATTTGCAATTCACTCAATGACTAGATTGAATGGGATCACCTGAAATTTAAATATTAAGAATTTAATGTCTTGTCTAAAAAGGAACATCCCTGCTGTAAGATCAAGTACCTCAAGCTTAAAAAAATGCCCAAATTAAGGTTTTCTGTGCAAGTGCCACCTTATCGCTGAGCAAGACCTTTATGCATACATTCTTTGAGATATTCTGCTTATTTGTTATTATTCCAAAGTTATGCTTACTCAGTGAGAAGCTATTTAATGTATTTTATGAATGTCATGGTGTGATTCCATACAATATTTACTCTAATTGGCCTTTCTTGAAGACAGAATACTAACTTACAGGATCTTGATTCTTCAACAGTGATAAATTTATTTACTTATACTCCAACTCTAGACATGTAAGAAGTATTAACTTGTTTTTACAGAGAGGAAACTAAGGCACAGAATGATTTTAGATGTAAAACATCTATGTCTTGGATGTCTATTTCAAGATGTCTGGAGCTTGATTTTTATCAGAACACTTACTATTAGCAATTTTCAGGCTGAAGATACAGTTTTTTCTGACTTCAGTTTCCTCTGTGAGCAATCAGCTTTGATCCCAGAGCAGAATCTCAAGTCAAGCATTTAATGAGAAACTCATAATTAGTAGACACCTGAGAAAATAATTTAAAAGCTTTTCTGCTTAGCTGATGAGAGTCTCTGTGACAGAGGCAGGGACAAAATGTAATTCAACAGGACAGATTTCACCTGTCTTACTCAGAAGACCACCTCATTTCCTATTTCAGTTTACACTTCCAAGTGTCAGTGACAAATGAAACCAAGGTGTTATGGACAACTGCTTCTTTCACTGCAAATCAATGACTTGTTCCCAGAGACGATTCATACTGTACACTGAGAGAGGTAGAAATCTGTAGAGCATGTGGTAATATAATTGAAGACTATTACAATGCATTCAAGCAGGGGCGTGAAATTAAGCTGACAGATATCACTTTAATCCTCCCATTTCTTAATTTTTAGTGTGATTAATTTTACAGCAGCCACTTTAAAAATATCCACTTATGCATAATTTTCAAGGTCATAAAGCACAAAACAAAGAGCTAAGAAAAAGAAATCGGGCCCTATAGCAACACATAACTATCAGCAAGGATGCTGTTCTTAAATCAGTAACTAATAATTCTGGCATTTAAGTTAAAAGGAACTGATAAAACTGACAGTCATTCCCTGTGTAGACTGGCACTAAAGTGGTATTAAAACTTTTATTTGGCCAGTGGGTTTCACACGTATTCTCTAATACCAGAGAAACTCGACCTTGGAAATTTGATTCTCTGATAGGGAACCTAGTCTGTTTTAATATATGTTATTCATTTTGGTTCTTTTCAGTTTATCAGTCTTAGAAATTGTTTAATGTTTCTCTCTGTTTTCTTTTGTCTTGTTCCTAGGAGCTAGTTGTTTGAGGCAGAGACAGTCTTTGTCTTGTGTATATGGTACTTAGCGCAATGGGATTCTAGTGATGGTGCATCCTGGTGCATGGCTGCAATTCTGCTACGTGCTATTGCAATACAAATAAGCACATATATCTATCCTTCAGTCTGAAAATTTGGCCTGGTCAGCTATCAATGAAGTGTGTTGGAGCCTGAGATCTAGCACTGTGTAATGTATTATATATTCAGTTTTCAATGATCATAGTTCATCCAATTCCAGCTCATCCGCGGGTTGTATTTACTCATGGTTTAACCTTTTTTTCTCCAGCATATCTGGTTAAAATAAAGGCATAAGGTAATTATTTTCTTATAACTGAAGAAGCTGATTTATTCTTACTAACCTTTCACTTGAAATTGTTTATATTTTCTGCAATAATTTATGAACAGGCCAAGAGGAGACAGAAGATTTCAGTTAGAAAAAAATTCTTCAGAAAAATAAGAGTGACTGGAAACATACTCTATAGTGGGGAAATCATTATCAGTCTGTTTCTCAGAGCACATGAAAACTCTCACCTTCAGTTGACCTTGTTATTACATATCAAATATTTTAGGTGAGTTATTCTTTAGATACCTGAAGATATCTGATATTAACCTTCTGAGTATTCTTGAACAATGACTAACTTTAGAATTTCACCCTTCTTCTGAAAATCATCAGTTATTTTTTCTTCAGCATATGCAAAAAATACTTTATAGCATTAATATCAAGTTTCAAGATATAATTCCCATCAGTCAGCACTAATATTTCAGATACAGAAAGGCTGCACAAAAGTTAGATACGAAACAGTTTCTGCTATATACCCATGGTATCCTTGTAGCCAAACCGGTGAAGTATGGATTGCATAAATAGATAGTAGGGTAGACAGATGCATAGGGGGCCTTGTCAGGCTGGGGAAATGGACTGACGGGCCTCCTGAAGTTCAACAAAGGCAAATGCAGAGACCTGGGCCAGAGACTGGGTCCTGACTGGTAAGAAAGCAGTCCAGGTGAACACAAGTTGAACATGAGTGAGCAGTGTGCACCTGCAGGAAAATGGCCAAACATATCCCAAGCTGTATTAGCAAAAAGTGTAATCAGCAGGTTGAGGGAAGTGATTATGATGATTCCCCTCTGTTCAGCATTTGTGTGGGACTACTGTGTCCTGTTTGGGGCTTCCCCAGCACAAGAAAGATGCGGACGTACTGGCGGAAGCTCACTGGAGGCCAATTGAAATGTTGAGTGGGCTGGAGCACATGGTGCACGAGCTGAGGCTGAGAGAACTGGGTTTGTTCTGTGTCGAGACGAGAAGGCTGGGGAGACGGGGGGAATTTCATTGCTGTCTTCAGCTACTTAATGAGCAAGTATCAGGAGTATGGAGTCAGACTCTTCTTGCAGTTGAACAGTAAAGGGATGAGATAAAGAGCACAAACAGCAATACAGGAGATTCCAATTAGATATTAGTTGTTTTTTTTTTTTTCTGCAATAAGTGTATTCAAATACTGGACCAGGTGGCCTGAAGAGGTTGTGAAATCTTCATCCTGGGAGGTGTTCATAATTCAGCTAAGCAACCTGCTCTGAGTTCACCCTGCTTTGAGCAGGGTGTTGGACTAGATGACCTCCAGAAGTCTTTTTAAAACTATATAAACCTATAACTCTGAAAAAAATCTCTTTTCCTGGGAAAGACAAACTTTTAAGTTAAGACTCATCAATATTTTTTTACTTCCGTCCAGCAATGATCACCTGTGAGTAGTGAGAGCTACAATACGGTGAACGTGCTTGTTTATCAATGATAAAGCTTTTAGTGATAGAAGTGAGGAACATTCACACACTGAGCACTTTCCAGTGCAAAGCAGTCTATTGATACCACGTGTTACAGTCACTTTTTTTCCTGGGATAGCACATCTTCGAGTCACAGTTACAGTGCTCTTTAAAAAGTGAGTACTCTCCCAGTCCCAGGCAGCTGCTTTGTGACACTGATAGTGAAATGGGATTCTTTGGTCTGTATTTTCCAATCATGTAAGTCAGTAAAGTCCCAGTGCTGGGACTGCTTTGACTGATGGTAAAGCACTCCTGTGCAGAATCAAGGAGTTAAATTGGTTACTCAGTTTCCATCTTAACCATTCATCCCAGCTGTGCATGAGAAACCACCACAACTGCTAACTATTTGTGCCAGCTGGCACCCAACAATTTTCAGTGAACCCGCAGCAACTTTTCCATGGTGAACAGCCGAAATTTCTTTACCATGGTAAAAGTTCTTGGATGGTAGTAACAGTTACATTCTGAAGATGCAGATTCAATCTTTTCTCTCCAAATATAGTTTGCAGCACCTAGTTTTCCTCATGCATCAGAAAGGGCTACAGATGAGTGGTGTTGACAGTGCTCTAATGTGGTAATCCCTCCACAGAAAAATCAAGCATATTTAATATATTGTCATAGGATATGGCCAGGATGGAATGATAAACACTTTACTCCTCCTCTGCAGTAGGAATTGCATGTGCCTTCTTTGCAGAGTACAATTTGTTAAAATCCCATATCGTAGCCTCTTTTCAAGAAGACATCTTGGGGCTTCAAGAACCTGGCCACCCACTGTGCTTTCTCTAATTTCTTTCTATTTTGAGGAGGGGGTGTTAGCACTATGAAACTGGTGGCAGATGAACTCTGTAGCCTCAGTCTTAAGTGGTCACACTTGAAGTTCTCAGTACACAGAAACATTGCCAGTTTCTGTGGTTGGGCTCCAAAGGTCAAATGAAGAAAACCAGCAGGTTCTGTTCATGCTGATTGATGGGCTAGAGGCTTTTGATTAGATCTGATTAAGGCTTTCTAATGCAAACCATATTTGGCCACAATAAGCAGAACAAAACAGTCTGCAAAATTGAAATTTTCAGTGCTTAAGTTTCAATTCTGCTGCAATGTTTTGCTTTCCAATTGGGAAAACAAGCTCAATATTTCATTTCAGACTGAATCTATCTGAACAGAAACATGATGGTTTTTTGAATTGAGCTGAACGGTTTAAATTCAGGTCAGATTGTCGGAGTTGATGTGGTAGCTCCCGGAAGCTGAAGTTGTGGTGGAAGTTATCATATGTCTTGATTCTCTTAGGAAAAAGTGAAATTGAAATAAGTAAGGCTGGTGATGTATGTACCTTGTCTACTGATGTCTTTTGGTCTGATTTAGAATCACAGAGATTTAAATGCATACATTTTGAATGGTGTCTTTGTCTGCATGTACGTATATGTATAAGTGTATGCATTTCCAGGAGAAAAAAATACATTAAATATACTTTTATATATCGATACATGTCTATATTTATTATAATTGTATTTATATATATGTATGTAAGAAAATGTATTTTCCTTTCCTCCGGGAAGGCATGGCTGGAGCCCAGAGGAGAATAAAAGATGTCTACAAACTAAAAATGTCTTTCTCTTTCCAGATATTTTTTTCCTGGTACATAAAAACAATGTTTTTATTTCAACACGTGACTAGGCCTTGTCCGAACAGTTCATTTCTGTATGACTGTTATTGGCAGATCTGTGCCACCGGTACGCACTAGGAGAATTAATACCGAAACTTAGTATAAGTATATAAAGGAACGAGTTACTGTTCCTATGGCTTTGTGCAGAAGAGCCACAAGATGGCAGGAGCACCACATGCCAGTTTCTTTTCACACCATTTCCATTCTATTTTTCCTAGTTTTCTTGTACTGCATTGCAATTTACATAGTTTTGATGGTTTTAAAAGCCAATTCAGTTCAACAGCAAGTCACTTTAAAGGTTTTAGGTCTCTTATTATGTATGCCAGAATCCAGAGTAAATGAAATAGCAACATTAAAAGCTAAAGTGTTGTACCAGTGGAAGAATGCACCACTTTTAACATCCAATTCCATAATAATGTCCTTATTTAGAAAATAAATTCTATCTCCATCATATTTTCAACTGTTTAGGAAATTATTTTTTTCTTCCTTGATCAAGTTCATGATGTTAAAAAGTACTAATGGACTGGCAAAACTCTCCCCATCTATTCCTCACATTAGAATTCTGAAAAAGAACTTAAAATGCAAACAGCTCCTTAACCAAGTTAATGAGAAAGTACTACAATTTTTGTGCTACAGAAGGAATGTATGCCAGGTGCAGTGCTATCAGGGTCTCACCTAGAGGTAGTGCAGATACAGAACATTGCCTGCAACTTGACATGTGTAAACAGTTTTGGAATGTTTCAGTAAAGCAAAAGGAGTTTACTCCCCCCCCCCCCCTTAAAAATAAGAAACAGCTATTTATGAAGCACTTCTACCACATCTGTGCTTTGAAGAAGGGTTGAAACTTGGAAGAGGATCTCTGGGGATCTGTGATTTTTACTGTTAGTAGGAAATGGGCTTAAATTTGACCATATGATTAGCCTAGAGGATTATCAATTTACAAGGACTTAGCAGAATTCTGCTAAGAGTTTGGCAGTTTAATTATTTGGTGAGTCTTCTTGCTTAAGTCTGCTCTAGCTACTTCACAGATTTTTCCTATTTATGTGGATACATACCACATCTCACAGAGTAATTTGTGCACAAGCCCTCCTGGGCTCCGTGGACTGAGCAGACCTTTCCCTGCGGTTGTGGATGCTTCCTTGTCTTTCTGCTCTATTCATTGTGTGAGACCGAGGTCCTGTGGGAGGGACAGCATGTGTCCAGAGTGTCACCAGAGACTGCACGAAAAGATTACTTAGGTGGCAAAGAGAAGAATGAAAACTGAAGTGGTGGGAAACAAGCTCATGTCAAAGAGAAGGGACTACGACAGGGTTTTTTGTGTTAGAAGAATTACCAAGAAGATTTTAGAGGGGCATGCAGAAAAGAATGTGTTACGGCACTTAATATAGCAGAGGGAAAAATGCACAGGAGACATTTGCAAGGGTGGACTGATAGAGCGAAGGTAGGAAGTGTCATTGCAAGTAGCATCCTGGAAGTCTGTGGGGCCTCACTGCTTATGCCTAACAGAGCCCATCTGCCTTGGATGCTAGGGATACCAGTCTCAATTGCAGTTTTCAGGACAGATTTTTTAGGAGGTTTTTCTTCTCAGCCAGCAAAAGTAATTTTATACGCACAAATATGGTACCTTACTGCAGATCATGAATGTGAGAGGCACGTTGGCAGCGTAACCCCAGCAGTCACTACTGAAGCCCATGGACTGAAAGAAATATCCTTGCCCTCTCCTTCTGCCTCAGTGCCGATATGAGGCAGTAGGACCACAGAAGACATAGACTGTGGGAGCCTGGTGTACCTCCTATGCAGTACTGTGCTGTGCAGCACGTTGGAGACACCGATGTTCGTTATGTAGTCCCTACTTGGTACTCTCTGGAGTAAGACCTTTGCTCAGGCATTAAGTAGCAAAATAAAGCCAGGGTGATTCCCCCTCCATGGCATGTGTAGGCAGGGTCTGCATCTAAGGCCTGTCCCTTTTCATTTTAAGATCCTGTTTTCAGTTTCTTAGAAGATTTCACAACTTAAAATGTTCTCAGTGAAAATGCCCATGCTGGGTGTCAATTTTTATTTCTGTAAGAGATACAGCTACGTGGTTAGCTCATTTCCCAGAATGTAAATAGGGGGAAAGTACATTTGCCCTTTAAAAAGATCTTAAATGTTTCACTGAAAAGAACCAGCATATCCATGCTTGGAAGCAGAGCTCTTGTGGGACTTGTTTTTAAATCAGGGCACTGCCTTTTGTTTGGAAAAATAAGCCTGTGCTTGATTAAATAATGCATAACTGAGAAAAGCTCAAAGTACACATGCTGGTCCACATACATATAGGAAGACCTGGTAAGCAAGGCTGACTACTGCTACATCCAGTCAGTGATTATATAGGCTGGTATTTGCTGCTGCTGGCTGGGAAGGAGGTAGCTCCTTTCTAGAAGCGTTCCTCAAGGAATGTCACTGAAGGATCTATAAATCTTGAATCTAAAATATGTCCCCCCTTGTCTTTTCCCCTGCTCCCCTCACCCAATTGTCTGTCCCTCTATCCCTCTGCTTCCTGTTTCTTTTGGGAAGGTTAGCAAAATTTAACTTGTTTGTATTTCTGAGAAGCTATGAACTATCTCAGACTAGTCCTTCCAGACTGCAAATCAGGTGATTGCTTTAACATGAAGCATCTGAGGAAGCTATAACTAGCAGGGATCTGAGAGATTTTAAAGTGCTAGGATAATCAGCATACACCTCCAGATAGCACCACTTGCCATGGCAAACACTGAAGGATGCCAATTTGACAGAAAACTTTAATTTTGACATTTATAAACTTTTAGATGCCTCACACTGTAGCCTTTTTCGGAGCTTTCTTGCGTCTAAGACACATGTACATGTACACAGAATATTTATGTGTTTGTCTACTAATATCTATTTATCTAGCTATCTGGTTATCTCTTGGCATGAATAAAATCTATTCTAATATAAATCCACAGCTTTGTATTTCTTTGTAAAGTGGAAAATGTAAGTGGTAATTTTACCAGCAGAGAAAATCTATTTGAAGGTTTTCTCTTGATGGCAGCTGCTTCCCGAATTTTTATCTTCTTTAATACAATGTGGGATGCTAAAGTAGACACCTACCCAATGGAATCATAATCCATTTTAGCTGTTCAAATAACATCATGCTATCAAAGGACTTTTGATTTCAGAGCCTTTTCACTGTATGGTACTGAACTTTTATTTTACTGCAGCAATATATTTTGTGTTTCATTCCAATCCATTTTATACCCACTGTCTATTACAATTACATATTATTTACTGTGAGTATTGCGTAAAATCATCTACAAATTGTATTGTTACATTTATTTAACACATTTGAGAGCCAATTCATAGATAACTGCAAAAGAAAAGGCAAAAATTGACCTCCTCCCTTCTGTCCCCATCTCCATCCCTGATCCTCTCCTAGTGTTTCAAAAGCAAAAAAAAATTTAGAAATTGGGGGATTGACCTTTTCACCTTTATCAGACGAAGGCTTCTGTTTGTGAAACCTGTTGTACGATTTGGCTCTTTACTGAACTCCCAGAGCTATTTATACAATACAGCACAATGTGGCTGCTGCAGGCATCAACAATTATGTTTTCCTGTGTAGGTGGCCTAGAAGGAATCCAATTAGAAACAAGAATATCTGTGAACATTTGATATTTTACTAAGCATTTGGAGGAAGAAAGTGATAGCATATAGTTTTACTGCCTGCAGTGTAGTTATAATCCCAAAATGCATACAAAAACTACATAGCATTAACTGTAGAATGGAATTATTTCCATCATTGAACAGGATAATGTACCAGGCATTATTCTGTAGGTCTTCCCCTATGCACGCTTTATCATGTCATGCTTTGATAAGACTTCAGAATTGCAATGTATCTTTTTTTGTGTGTGAAGAATTTAAAATAATTTGTTTGATTTTAGTTATTTGAAAGATTACAATCTTTTCCTGACATTTGACAGAAAGTGCAAAAGTAAATACTGAACTACAGAATAATAGCTCCTCTCAGCAGATCCTTAATCCTTATTGAGACTTGTGGCTAGACTCATGGGAGTCTGTGCTAAATACAAGATTTTTTTCTAACACGCTTGCTTATGAAACCAGATGAAAATGTTTGTGAAAATACTAAGATATTCAGTGAGACCAAATTCAGCCATGTTATGGAACTTGAAAAAGGCAATGCCAGCCGTGGTGTCTTACTATGGAGGAAATTTCTAGAAAACAGTAGACTCAGCTGTAATCTGTCACACCTAGCGAAAACCTTCCCACAGGAAGAAGAAAATTCTTCTTTCCTTATGAAGTCTGAAAGGACTACACTCTTTCAGTCTAGCTTGTGCACGTCCTCCGGACTGAGGATCCCCAGTGTTTTACCCTGGAAAAAGAGACTGGCAGATGCAGATTTACAACTCCTTAGCTATGAAACAGTCAAAACGCCATCACACTTAGCACTGACTAAACATTGTTTATGTTGAAAAGACAAACCATTTCAGGTAACAGGAGGGAGTAACAGTAGTTAACAGTAGTAATAGTATTTAATTTTTAAAAGAATCTCTAAAACGTATTTTATTTTTCCAAAGAAAAAAAGAACATTGGTTAGTTGCACTTAAGAATTTGTTCATGTTGTAAAAGAGTACTGATGAGTAACAAAATCTACAATTCTATTTGTGCCTGACTTTCAAAAAAAAAAAAAAAGAGAGAAAAGATTTCATGACAAGGTATTAAGAAAAGCAAAAAGCAGCCCGTTTGTTAGGTAAATGAAATGAGATCCATATAAAGGATCTTTGCAGTTGCAACTAAATATTAGACATCGACTCATTTATTTTACCTTTGCTACCTAACTTGCAAAATATTTTTCATGAAACAAATGCAAATTGTTCATGAGAAGAATAAGATTGCAAGAAGCTTCTTTATGTCTCAGTTTTCCATTAAGCAAAGCTATGACTTTTCAGTAAAAATGTTTTTTCTAGGTATTCATGAAAATACCTCTTTCATTATTTGCATAATTTTCCAGTCTGTATTGTTAGATTAAATACCAAGGTGACTGATAAGAAACCATTTTGCCCTTTAACTTTCATTGAAAAAAATAAAAATTAGGTTTCAATGATGAGTTGGACTCAATCATGATAATGATGGAAAGTAACTATCTAATAAGAGTTGTTGACATAAATCATTACATGTATTGACATACATTTTGCAGGTAGAGCATATTACTGACAGACAAAATCTTATAATTAATATTAAACCCTGTATTTTCCTTATTAGGAAAGTATAAGATGTATGGTATAAGGTCCATGAAGCATATTTAAAAGAAAAATTAAATATTTAGTTTTGTTCACTCAGATTCAGTATGGGAATGTACGGTACTGCATAAAGGTTTGGGGTTTTTTTCAGCAGGGAAATGGTTTGACTGCATTACTTAGGAGTACAGCTGGACCAAAGTATTCATTTCTTGACCACTGAAGATTTTCTCAGCAGCTCTGTCCATCCCACAAAACTCTGTGTGTCAAATTAAAATGAAAATTCATAATCCCGAAAAATTACATAACCTAAACCCCTTTGGTAGTACCATTAATGATATTGTGATTAATTTGAAATGTAATGTTCTGATGTAAATATTTTTTATATTTTAAGCATTAGTTTTGAGTAGTCATTCAGACAGCATGTATGTGGACACTCTGGAGAAGGCCATAAGGCCACTTCCCTCTTGGTGTGGCTAGAGTGTCCCATGGAAATTCATACAGCACCCCAGAATGGAGACGGTATGGGCAGCCAGAAATATGACTGTAAGCATGCTCTCAGTGCACCTGCAGCAGGACAGAGCTGATGCAACAATAATAAATTGAGAGATGGAGATCTGAAGTGCATTAGGAATTGCTAATAATCACCTAATTTACCTACTCTTGTACGTAATACGAGAAAGACCTAAGAATTGGGGATGTTCTAGGACAAGAAGTGCTTGAACAGCATAATTTTTATATTTTCCAGTGATTACAAATTTGGAAACTATTACAAGACCATAAATCTGCTGTTAGTCTGGGGCTGAACTTTGCTGAACTCAAACTAGTGGAATGATCTTCACTGGTAGGAGGGAGAAGATTCCATATTTAAGTAGGCAGCTTCATGATTATCAGATTTTTTTTCCAAAACCACTGTTTTACCTCTCTGATGAACAAACTCCACTGTTCAAGGTGTGTGTAACCAGAGGTTTTCTGCTACAGCCACTCTGACTCATGGGAAAAAAAAAAAAAATATTGTGTATTAAAAATCTTGGACTCCAATTACCCAAGGCCTGAAAAGAAAGTAAAGGTAGGAGAGGAACCAGCATTTTCAGTCTGGAAGATGAAAAATGCCGGGGTTCCTTCAAAAGATGACCCATAGTTATAGATTGGGAGCTCCATTTTTTTGTTAGTAAATAAATCTGAAACTCCTCTTTCTCTGTTTCCTGCGTGAGATTAGACTGAAGGAGAAAACTGTAGGGTCCTCCCTCTTCTTTGTCACTCTTTCTTTACATGTTCATCTCATTCTCTGGCCTGTGCCTCCTGATCATAGAGGTTTTTCATTGTGCCTCTTTTGTCCAGCTCTCCATTTTCTGTGACAATGCTGCTTTGCCACAAATCCTTTTAGAGTACGTCTCCCTTTCTGTCCATGGTTTTCCTGAAGAGCAGCTGATTAATATCCACATCATTTTTCACCATCCGCAAATGGTGGTTCACATAATTTGATTGAGAAGCTGCAAAACTGCCTGTACACCTGTTGATTCTTTTTTTTTTTATAACTTGAAATAGCTGAATAATGACCCTTCATAACATCACAGGATTTAGTTTCTGTTTGCTGCTTACCTTTGTCATCAGTATTGTGGTATCATGATATATGCAGCCATGTAAGTTAATATTCACCTAGTTCTGAATGTGATTTGGCTTTGCTTAATTATCCCTATATTAACCTATTACTAACTTGCTGCTATATAAAGACCGTAATGTTCTCTTAAAATTTACTTCTATGCAGATACATGTCTCTATCAAACTTAAATATGTAATTAAAGCAGAGAACTGTTATCACTTGTGTCCTTCAGAAAGTGCAGAGTATCCCAGAATCATGTTGCTTAATGGCTGTTTCTACGTAATTCCCTATTTACTATGGTGTGTATTAGTCTACAGCATGCTGTAAAGCTAAAATTAATTCTGCAGAGAATTATTCATGTCCCTGTTCAGATGTGACGTAAAAGAAAAACAAGCGCTCTTGTAGACTGATGTTGCCCCGGCAAAAATACCATTTACTAGTAAGAAAATTACCTAACTATTCTAATAGGTATTGTTTAAGCTGAGTTAGGCTGGCAAACAATGACAGTTCTGTGCTGTATGGCACAGTGTTTTATTACATTATAAATTCTTGATGCAGTGACATCAATATTCATCTTCTCTAGTACAATACAGAAGTCATTGCAATTATGAACAAAGGCTTCCACAAGTGACTGTTGTACTGGATTTTGTGTAAAAAAATCAATATTAACAATTTAAATGAAAAATACTAAATGAAAAGGATAGTTGCTAATGCAATATAATAAAATCTTTCAAAGTTCGCCACTGTGGTTTTTTTTTTTTTAATTTCTGCTCACAGGGGAACAAGGCAATGACATTATAAAGAAAATGTTACCTCAAGAGTCTCATATGCCACTTTTATTTTAGATGCTCATTTTCAGGCTCCTGTGGATTTTGACTGAATTAGTTGCTCAGAAATATTAGTTATCTGCTTCTTGCTTGAAACCTGTGTGTTCTTCCTAAAGAACATTTATTTTTGCAGGGCTGCTCTATATAGCACCTTAGAAGTACCTAGTCTCCTGTAATGGGAAATAAAACCTGAAGATTAGCAAACCATAACTTACTCTAAAATATAATGTTAAAAATATTCCTTATTACAATTAATTGTAGGTAGCAACTGTAAAAAGGAAAGAACAAACATTACAACCTGTCTAGGTCTTCCAAGGTCACAGACGAATTCTGCCATTTTATCTTTGTCTTGGAGTGATTCTTTTGAATGAGCTTATATGGGCTGTAAAACAAGACAGAGGAAAGGAAAGTTGTGGTAAATTGTATGAATCTTTAGGAAGGCATAAGAGTGACAAAGAAAACCGGTAAGTCATTGTTACTCTGTGGGCTTGAGGCAATAGGTAGGCTGATTCACTCTCTGAAAAGTTGTAAAGTCTGTTTGTTGCTGATTTTTACATTGGACTCTTTTAAGGCCAGAGTACATTATCCTGAATATCTCTTGCTCAGTAATCTTTCCTCATCTAATGGCCTTTAAGATCAGGGGATTCTGGCTAGACAGTTCTGAAAAAGCGATGGAAATTTCCAAGCTGCTTTGTTTCTGTTTATGGTAAAAGAATCTTTAGGATGGAGAGACCATTGAGATGTTTATCTCCAAAGTAAGCAACATGTCCCTTGCACATGATATGATCCCTTAATCAAAGACTGTAGATGGCACAGAAGCAAAAAACTAGACATTTTCTTATGGCAATACACATTCCTCCAAAACAAATGTGCAGTGTAAATCTATGTTATATATATCTTTCAAAAGAACAGTAAAATATTATGACTTGTCATAATTTTCTGTCCCTTAAACAAAACATTTTATGATAATCTCTGAAGAAAATGTCTAAAATAAGAAGAAAATTTATGACCACATAGAGTCAAAACCAAACCAAACAATAACCCACCGTCCCATTATGTTACTATGGAGTTGTACTCAAGTATCTATAACTAATTTAAGGTAAAAACTATGAAACAGATATGATTATTGTCCCCACATCAAGTATTTTAAAGTCTGTTTAAAGGACAAAACTTAAATTCTGAAGAAATTTATATGGCATTGAGCTATATAGACAAGAAACTTGAGCAACTTCAGCACTTCCCTGTAAATTTTCCAGTCCTCAGGGAAAATTCAGCACCTTCTCTGAAAAATCACCTCTTTTGCCATTGTCTAGCTACTATTACACAGTTACAGAAATAAGTACATCCTATTTTTAGACATGTTTCTCCAAAGCTGCAGGTCTGGGAGTCTGATTGCTGATTGCTACAGACGGAACATTATTTACTTTCATCTAGTAAGTACTCTGAAGTTTTTGCAATGTTTTCCTTTCCCTTATTCTTGTGGAAATCTTCACTAGCTCAGCCAAGGTATGATAATTTGCAGCAGTAGGACTAGCTAAGAAGCCATGTTCTATTAGATTGCAAGACTTGCACAGTTGTCGAAGAGCTTCTTTTGACCCACTGATAAATGTGTGCTGTTGTGCCTGTTGCACAGAAGATTCATGTCTTCTCATATGTGTTCCAGGACTAGCTTATGAGCTTTAATAATTCTAGCTCTGGAGCTCCTGAGTGTGTTAGCTAAGACATGGGCCATTGTATAGGCTTCTTCTCTGTAATTCTGCTGATACTGTCTTTTGGAAGAAGATCAGGGCCTCTTAACATTTCATTTAGGTGGCTCTCAGATGAGCATATCTCCTAACAGCTCTTCATTGGCATTCTTCATAGGTCCTGCCCTTATCAGTTAGTCTTAGGAAAATAGTTCATATTAGAGACTTCTTCACGGATTTTTCAGATTTCTGATCCCTGATTTTTAGAGTTCCTTGATCACAAGCTCAATCCATGATAGTTATTCCTGCAAATAGCGTACTTAGAGGTAGTTGGTATTATTTTAAGATGAGGAGAGACCACAAAACCAGTATCGTGGTGAATGCAAAGAAGTCAAATTCTTCCTAATCAAATCCAAACAAGGTTGAAAGCATCTTATTTAGACACTTGGCTGTGCAGAAGTAGTAGCTCAGATTGAACTAGAGAATAAAGCTTCTGTGTGCAAGATTCTCTTGGTTTAGTCCATGGTTTTAAAAGGAGATTAAAATTCCAGGTACATTTTGAGGTACCTGATTTTTGGAGTAGCTCACTATGTCCTCTATAGTCTAGGAAAGGACTGACGGTTACATGCAGAAAGTGGTAATTCCCATGGTTTTAATGAATGTTTAGATAGTCCTCATCAAGTCTGTTTAACTACATGGGAAACCAGTTTTATATTAACCACCTCAAAGCTGACCTGCAGCAACATTTGTGCCTTTCCCCTTCTGTGAACAGAAATCACAGAGTTTCTTGCAATCCATGAACAAAAGTTTATTTTTGTTTGGACTAGTTTGTCAGTTCTTCATTTGGCAAATGTTTGAAATTGTCAAACAGTTTGCATAAGACATTAGATTAAAACAATTGCTATGCTCTACTTAAAATCATTCTCCTTTGGAACGATTTAAAATGGTTTAGCAAAGTACATCAGATAATGAATGGCCTTTTGTCATGACCTAAAGGGCTACCCGGTCTGAGGGTATATAGAGATCATGACGTGGGATCATAGGATTCCATAATACACACGGACAATCAGGCTTTATCCTCTGATTTTCTCTACTTTATTTTAGATTACCACAAACACCACAAGGATCACCACTAGCAAGTAAACTATCACAACAATCACCACTAACAAGTATACCTATGATTAACAAAGTGAATCTATCTATCTATTTATCTCTTTCTCTCTCTCTCTCTCTCTCTCTCTCTCTCAAGCTACTACAAGTTACTATTGGCAATCAACAATATAGCATCAATCAAAGGTATGACAATAATCAATAACAGCAGTAATTGATCACAGAATCATAGAATGGTTAGAGTTGGAAGCGACCTTAAAGATAATCTAGTTCCAACCCTCCCTACCCTGGGCAGGGACACCTTCCACTAGACCAGGTTGCTCAAAGCCCCATCCTACCTGGCCTTGAGCACTTCCAGGGATGGGGCAACCACAATGTCTCTGGGCAACCTGTTCCAGTGTCTCACCACCCTCAGAGTAAAGAATTTCTTCCTGAGATCTAATCTAAATCTACCCTCTTTCAGTTTAAAACCATTACCCCGTGTCCTATCGCCATGCTCCTTGATAAAGAGTCCCTCCTTATCTTTCCTGTAGGCCCCCTTTAAGTACTGAAAGACTCCTATAAGGTCTCTCTGGAGACTTCTCTTCTCCAGACTTCTCTTTGAGTGCGGCCATCTACCCAGTTCCTTATCTACTGAGTGGTCCATCGTCTGTTGTGGTTTGGGCCTAGCTAAAAAGTAAAGTTACTGAACAAAATTGGTCCTGTTTTACCTCAAACCAGGACACCGTCAAATCCATGTCTCTCCAATTTAGAGACAAGGATGTCGTGTGGGACAGTGTCAAATGCTTTGCACAAGTCCAGGTAGATGATGTCAGTTGTTCTTCCCTTATGCACCAATGCTGTAACTCCATCGCAGAAGGCCACCAAATTTGTTAGGCATGATTTGCCCTTAGTGAAGCCATATTGGGTGTCACCAATCACCGCTTAATCTTCCATGTGCCTTAGCGTAGTTTCCAGGAGGATCTACTCCATGACCTTGCTGGGCACAGAGGTGAGACTGACCGGCCTGTAGTTCCCCAGGTCTTCCTTTTTCTCCTTTTAAAAAATGGGGGTTATGTTTCCCCTTTTCCAGTCAGCGGGAACTTTACCAGACTGCCATGACTTCTCAAATATAACGGATAGTGGCTTAGCAACTTCATCCACCAGTTCCTTCAGGACCTGTGGATGAATCTCATCAGGTCCCATGGACTTATGCACCGTCAGGTTCCTCAGCTGGTCTCGAATCTGGTCTCCTCCTACAGTGGGCAGTTCTTCATTCTCCCAGTGCCTGCTTTTGCCTTCTGCAACTTGGGCAGTGTGGCTAGGGCACTTGCTGGTGAAGAGTGAGGCAAAAAAGTAATTGAATACCTCAGCCGTCTCCATGTCCTGGGTGACCAGGTCTCCCATTTCCTGCCAGAGAGGGCCCACGTTTTCCCTAGTGTTCCTTTTATCACTGACATACCTATAGAAGCTTTTCTCGTTGCCCTTGACATCCCTGGCCAGATGTAACTATTTGGGCTTTAGCTTTCCTAACCTGATCCCTGGCTGTCCAGACAATTTCTCTGTATTCTTCCCAGGCTACCTGTCCTTGCTTCCACCTTCTGTAGGCTTCCTTTTTGCTTTTGAGTGTGTCCAGGAGCTCCTTGTTCATTCATGCAGGCCTCCTGGTGTTTTTTCCTGGCTTCCTCTTTGTTGGAATGCATCGCTCCTGAGCTTGGAGGAGGTGACCCTTGAATATTAGCCAGCTTTCTTGGGCCCCTCTTCCCTCCAGGGCTTTATCCCATAGTGCTCTACCAAGCAGATCCCTGAAGAGGCCAAAATCCGCTCACTGAAGTCCAGGGTAGTGAGCTCGCTGTATGACTTCCTCACTGCCCTAAGGATCTTGAACTCCACCATTTCATGGTCACTGCAGACAAGGCTGCCCTTGAGCTTCACATTCCCCACCAGCCACTCCTTATTGGTGACAACAAGGTCCAGCATAGCACCTCTCCTCGTTGGCTTCTCTATCACTTGGAGAAGGAAGCTATCATCAACGCATTCCAGGAACCTCCTGGATTGCTTATGCCCTGCTGTGTTGTCCTTCTAAGAGATATCAGGTTGGTTGAAGTCCCCTAAGAGGACCAGGGCTTGTGATCATGAGGCTGCTCCTATCTGTGATGCACTCATTCAGGTTTTGACGTTTTAATGTGCAGACTTCAAAGAACAATCCGTAGAGAGTGAGCTCACTTGTAGCTCACTTATAAGCAGCGTTTCTTTTTTACTAAATCAGGATATGGAGATATTGAGCATAGATAGTTGGAATGTCAATGAGTCTGGAGGAGACGTTCAGGGGCGATGAGTGGGTGTTTGCTCCCTATTCCCCAGCTTGTTTAGGGATGGTGTCCTTTGGGTCTGAGGCTGTGTGGGTGTCATGAAGAAGAAAGGAAGGGGAGCAGTGGAAAGAGTGGGAAGCTGAGTATGGATGACATTAAGCCCAGCTGGGACTTGTGCAGACTAGAGGCAGATTTTAGTGGGCAGTTTGGTGACTACCTGTTATTTCAACAACTAGTAAAATCTAACAAAGACATGGAATAAAAAAGGGGCAAAAAGATCTTCCATAAACTCAAGCCCATATGCGGGCAAGGCATGGCACTGCTTGATTTTTCATGTGCACTGTTCAAGCCTAATACTGCAAAAGAATGCTTGTAGCTCCAAAAGTGAGAAGATGAGACATGCCTTTGTTCAAAGGTGTTATCTACTTCTTAATGGCAGCCTGGTACCGAATTTGACAGAATAGATACATTCTATTGTACCTCGGTAACTAGTCCGTGCCATAACCAAAGACATATGGGACTTCGATATGTGTAATAATTGTGTTAAAAAAGCACTGTTTGCCTTTTAAAAGGCCATACCTTTGATTTAACTGAGATACTCAAACTGACCTATATTATCCTCATCCCCTGTTGTATTTGCATGGTAGACATTATAAACATCTTAATTTAATGAGAATATTAGGCTAATTGAAGCTGGTACCTTGGAGTGCTGAAGCAGCAGATGCACACTTGCTCGCAATGAAAACACAGAATCTCTGGCAAACAAAATATAATCCATCATAAACAACATAAAGGCCTAAAGAAAGACAATAATTTAAATGTAATGGAATATGCTTCCCTGATGTGTCACTTTCAATCACACACTGACTCATTTAGAATGTGAATTTCCCTCAGGGCTTCTGCGATTTGTAAGACTTGCTGACTATTCATGCCTGATAGTGTCCATTCTCTCCTCTCTTTACAGGGTATTTAAGTGGATAGTGTTCATTAATGTTAATAGAAAATCTTTGGGTTAATTCTTTTAAAACAGTATTCAGAAAAAGTATGTTGTTGGTTTTGACACAAAATATCTGCACATAAGCTGTCTTTCACTACCCCAACTGAACAAGAAAGCTGTGTATTTACAAAAACATGTGCTTCTTTCAACTGAAGAATGCATCTGATCTGAAAGTGAGTTGCCAGGAGAGCAACTAAAAATTCAGCATTTTTATGCTGGGGAAATTCTGACACACTGAAAATGCTTACATTGTGCTTCAGGACAGCACAGTGTCTGGAATCTGCTATGCAAGCAAAGAGCTGAAGAAAGCTTTGCTTTTGAAAATCTCCATCTTTTGATTTTCCTGGGGAAAAGTAGGAAATATGTCTATGGCTTTAAAGATTGCTACGCTTCCACCTATAGCCGAAGGAGGTGGGAAGCTCTGAAACCCTGGCTCAGATTGGAGTTCCCAGTGCTGTTTGGATGTTAGGATTATGATGGAGCAGAGCTGTAGAGACTCAAATGGCCTGGGCTGGGCTGCCTGGGGCCTGGAATCTTTAGCTGTTGATCTAAGAATCTTGGATTCATAAGTAATCTAGCAGGAGAGATAGCAGACTTTGGATTCCTCCATTTATTTTTAATATACCTGCAGAAATGTGAGGTATATGAACCTCCTCTGTTCCCCACTTCAATGTTCCATTTGGAGTCATGCAAAATGGGCTTAAACTATTACATATGTGGAAAATTCTCATTTGCATGTATTTTGGGTCTAAGTTGCACAGCAATAACTGGTTAGATAGCACTGTCACACTGCTGTGATCTGAGGAATTAAATAAGATGCCTGTATGCAGCTATTCTCTAAAGTCTCTTGCCATCTTCCTCCAGCTTTGCAGCCTTGTGCTTTTGCCTCCTTGGCCTGAGGGCACTGTGGAATCAATCACACTGCCTGTGCACCCAATAACTCCATCTGTACACATCAAGGTGCAGGAGGGTGGAAAACCAGGCTGATATGGCACCGTTTATCTTTGCCTCTCGTTCCTTCACTGGTGTTTGTTCTCATATATATAGTAAAGCCAACACAGAATATGGGAGAAATGCATCTCTCCTAGCTTTCCCATGGCTGATTATTTTCCTTTTAACACATTCTCCCCTGCACTCGTATGTTAGTCACCTCAGGTTCCTGAAAATGCCTACTTTGTCCCTTGAGAGTAGTTACAATTACATGTTGTCTAACTTAAGTATCATTCTGCAGTTTGAGACAAAAGCCCAGTGGACTAAACATTAAGATTTACTAGTGTGACATAAAAAACTCAATATCTTATAGTTGGAGATGTCCAGCAGAATGAATGAAAGCCTTTGTTCTTGGCTCTGATTCTGCATAATCTACACGAGGCAAACTCCTGAACTTAAAGGGGGTACTGTTAGGTCAACAGTGATAAATAGTGGTGGTGTTTGGAAAATACTTAGTGCTAATTAAAACTGAAGTACTATAATTAGTTTATTTGCTTATTTCTGGAAGCTTTTGTGGTTTAGTTATTGATTTTATACATACAGAGATGGTTTAGACAAGGATATTGAATCAGAGGTTTTATGTTCTCTGAAGACCTTCCACTGAACCATGCAATAATGTATAGCACAAATGGAGTGAGGGAACCGAAATAACAGTATCTTAAAAGGACTTTTTTTCAGTTGTCTTGGAAATTTATTGGTTTCAAGACAATTGTTACAGAGTGATGTTAGTTCTGCTTTCTCAAAAAGAAGAGAAATAATCTTAGTAAAATATTTACTGACTGTGTAATTTCTTTTCTCCTTTTGCATAGTTCTTGACTTGTGAATAATTTCTATGCCGCTACTCGTAACACTTCCACTTTATTGGACTGCAGTGCAACTATTAGAAAACATAACAAAACCATCTAGGCTTAAAGTTGGACAATTATATAACAATTCTATTAATTCAATCGTATTGAAAAGTAATTTTTGACCCGTTCTGCTTCTCTTGCGAAACAAGCTTCCTTCTGTTGTTTTTATCTTCAGGATATGGCTTCTTTGAAATCAAAACTGGGAAAGTAATGTCTCCTTAGAAAGTAAAATACCCAAGGTGTGTTTGGAATATCTATATACAGTGTGCAGCAAATTTTAATAAGCCCTGAGGAGTTCACTTAGTCTGGAGAAACACATGGCACTTTTTTTTTTAATGGGATAAGGTAATTCTTCTCAGGCTTTTGGAAATATCTATTCCCATGTGACAAGGGTTTAAGAAGTGTGATCACTCTCATAGTCCTTCAGAGGCACCTTCTAGAGGCACCTGCGCTAGGTCCATGATACTTCTCTTTACTTGTTACCAACAAGTGACTTAGGTACCCAGGTGATTGATTTCTTAACTCAAAACCATTTAGAGAGACACCTAGCCAATCTCTGCAACACATGGAAAAGAGCGAAACACTTCACAACAAAAAACTAACTAATGTGCTAACCAAAGAGCCAACAAAAATCCAGCGGCTCACCTGCCCCAGACACACAGACAAATAGGATGGCTCATAAATCCCACCCTACAGCTGACTTGATTAAGAGTTCAGTCTGAGATAAAGCTAGCGTATCAAACTCTTTTGAAACTCTGGAGGCCTTTCTCTTTTTTCTGTCTCCCAAGTCAGTAAGCACTTTTGTTCCGTTTCTGTCTTTCAAGGTGTGCCTGATGGTGCTGTTACCAACTACCCATGCAGGATCATGGCTTGATGAATAGAGCGTAAATGCAGAATATGAGAACCTACATCTCAGTTCCTCTCCTTGCCTAGGAGGAATTCAAATTCAGCGCAATCATAGCAATAACCTTCTATCCCTTTTACTGGTGTTGTGCCTCAGTACAGGAAATAAAGATTTCTTGGACCACAAGGAGAGGAGAAGAGTAAGTGTAATTTTCACAGTGTTCTTCCTCCCAGGGCAACCTTAACTCGAGTGCTTTGTTTTGGTGTGTCTGGTCTCTGCAGAACTTCAGATGTGACGAGTGTGCTCTCCTGGCTAATGGGAATCTTCAAAGAGCAGCTGAAGGTGGTTCTCCTGCACAAGTGCTCTGACCATTAAGCACTTGGTTGGCCATTGCCATGATGACATAAATTGGTAAGTAGCAAGTGTGTCTTCTAGGGTACCTGAGTTTGTTGGTGTGTATGAGGCATTTCTGTGGAGTGTCTGGCTTTTGGATCCCAGTCAAGGATAAGCTTTGTGCTAAGCTGCTCAAGAGTAGTACAACAGTGGCACTTCTACACATGCATGGAGACTGCACTTTTAGGTCCACAGGGAAGCATTAATTTGCACTGAATTAAGCTGCTTCTGTGGAAGGTAGTAATTGAATAGTGAGGATTTTCAGGATGGTGACTCTTACGTAGTTAAACTCTGCCAAGAATTTCTCTTTCCAAGATGCATATTTTTTCTGTTCTAGCCCTTGATTTTTCTAATCCATCTTTCTAATCCAATGTTACTAGAAACAATAGTGCTTTGAATGATTACATTTGCACAGAATATATTCTTACGAACTGTCGCATTTTCTGGGAAATAGAGTGCCCACTTTTATGTGATGAAGAATGTTTAATTCATTGTCCTTTGCAAGTAAATTTCTATGGGTTTTGTATTAGTTCTGCCCTGTTGTCATGTCTTTGTTGGTGAATTTACTGATTTCCAGTTTTACTAACCTATTGTCAGATGATTGGTTATACACTTGTTAATTTGAATAGTATCTTATAGATTTGCCTGAAAAAAAGTTTTAGTTACTTTTGTGTATTTTTTTTTAATATTTGCTTTAATTTCAGCAGCTAAGTTCTTTGGGGGGAAGGAATTATTTTTCTGTATCTGTAGGAGGGAAGCTATGCTGAGTGGCTCTTTGTTCTAACAGAGTTAGCTGTGGCTCTATTATTATGTAAAGTTCTTCCAAGTTTTACTTGCTGCTAGATGTCCTGTTACTCTACAATTATTTGGTCAGTGCATATTATGCTCAGGACTCTATAAATTTATTGTCTTCAAAATTAGATCTTCTGGTAACAAGAAGAATTTTAGCTATTCTAGATCATTCTGATTGTGATTTAATTATCTGATCACCTTTCTGCTGATTACTTTTGCATTAAGAATTCCCTCTGTGTGCAAGATAAAAACACTTATTGTGATTTTCTTAATTAAAACATGCTACTTTATTCTTTAACATAGATATAATAAAGATCATCCACAATATTTTGATTTGTAATAATGAATATAATTCATTGCGATGCATATAATCAAAGGTTGTATTCCAGGCAGAATACTCAGCGTTTCCTTAACTTTGTTTATGCTTTTAAAACACATGTGGCTTCCACCTATTATGATGACATCTTTTTTCTTTTTGGTGGGCTGTCTGTCATAACCCAATGAAGTATGTCTTTTTACAATTGCATATGTGTTTGGAAGATAGTGCTCAGTACTTGTGCATTGTCTGGTGACTGATTTACTTCTGTGGGTGTTTGTTCTTTGTGGATATTGCTAAAATATTTTAGACAGGCTCCTTTGAGGATATGGGCTGTTTATAATATGTTTACTTTAATTTGTAACCAGTTATTTTCTTTTCCGTTTAGTCAACAGGCATATTTAATCTTTTTGCACTGCTGTATTTGGTTTATGTGGCAAGGCTTTGGTAGCGGCGAGGTCACAAGGTGGCCTCTGTGAGGAGAAGCTGGGGCTGCCCCGCGCCGGACACAGCCAGTTCTGCCAGCTCCAATAGACCCACTGCAGGGCACAGCTGAACCTATCAGCCAAGCTGGTGGCACCTCTGTGAAAACACTGAAGAAAGGGCGGAAAACAAGAGACATGGAGAGAAGAAGGGAACAAAAAGATTGAAAACCAACAGAGAGAACACCATGGTCAGAGGAGGACATGCTTTGTGGTGGAGCAGACACCCCCTGACCCTGAAGGGACTATGGCCTGTGGAGGACCCATGCTGGAGTAGGTACTTCCCCAAAAGGACTGCACCCATGAATAAGCCTGCTCTGGAGCAGGTACACCCTAGAAGGGACTGCAGCCTCTGGAGAACCCACACTGGAGACAAGAAAAAGAGTGAGAAGGAAGGAGCAGCAGACAGAAGCTTCTACCTCCTGACCACAACCCCCCTGTGCTGCCCTTCACCTCACTGAAAGGACTGACTCTAACTTCTGGTGATAACAAGGGGAGTGTGGAGGTGTTTGGAGTGAAATTGAAAAGGCAAAAAGGGGAGAAAACATGTTTTCCCCAGGTGTGTAAATGTTTGTTTCTTTTTTTGTTGTTTTTGTTCCCTGCTACATGAAATGTTAATTAAATATTTATTTTAATTGGCAATAAATTAAGCTAAATTCTCCAAGTCAAGTCTGTTTTGCCCATGTTGATAATTGATAAGCAAGCCCCCTGTCTTTATCTTGACCCAATGAGGTTTCTCGTTCTTGTTCTTCCTATTTTCTCCCAGTCTGTCCTGCTGAGAGGGGAGTGGCTGGGTGGGAGTATGTCTGTTAGTCAGGACCAACCCACCACAATCAACCAAGAAAATATCAGAAAATTTTGAAGTAGAATACTTAGTAAAGAGGTGTTTTAAGTAGCACTTTTCATAAAACAAATTATTTGAACTAAAACTCATTCTTTTGAGGAGCTAAAGAGTACACAAACATTACGGAAGTATTATGGAAGTAAGTATAAACTGTGCAGATATCCTGGAACAATGTTCCACCTCAGTTATGACACTTTCTGTCTTCCTTCCAAAATAGTAATACTCGCAAATTACATTTATCACTCTTTTAATGAAAAAGCCAATATCCACATTAACTCTGTTATTTGGATTGTGTTTACAGCATTTAAGTTGAATAATTCCCAAGGAAGACTTTCATTTCAGGAAGCATTGCTTAGAATTCTTTTAAGGTGTTGCCTGCATTGGCATATGCAGAAAACTCCTGGATACCATTTCATTTGAATCTCCAGTATTTAAAAAATTCTTTTAAGACTATGGTTAAAAAAAAAAAAAAAGTCAAAGATATTATTTTATTGTTGATACACTTTTTATCAGATAAGTTTATATATTTTTTGATTCCTTATGGAGCATGAAAGCCTGTAAACCTTGTTTTGGCTTTTTTTTGTTCATATCAAGTTTCGGGGTTTATTTGAAGAAAACAATTTGTAAGACTCAAGGAAGAAATTAATGGATTCTTTTTCAGCCCACAGACTTTTACATCAGGCCTGGGAAATTTCAGGAATAAAGGTTTCTTTTTTTACTTTGCTGGAAGCTTACAAGCTTGATTTATCATATTCCAAGTCTAAAAACCTCTTCAATTTTCAGTTGGTCAGGTTTTGGTATCCTGTAAGTTGTAATTCAATAGACCCAGTTGTTCTCCAGCCATCCACAGAGATCTCTAGGCCAAAAAAAAAAAAGAAGCCAAGAACAATGAAGAAAATATTAGATATTTTTAAGAGGAAAAATAAAAAAAACCCCAAACATCTTAACATCCCTGTCTACACCCTATCAAGATTTTATTACATAAGCTACTGAAGCAAAAAGTCATGTGAATATTTCACAAATAGCTTGTTTCACACCCTTTCCAATTTTTATCATCTATTATTCTTCTTAAGTGGATTGTGTGCTAATCCTTCCATCTTTCTGGATGATGTTACTCATCCTTTAAGCAAAAATAGTGTCTTAATTTCCTATAATGCATCACTGTACTGTTTATTCAGTTCCAAGACTGGCTCTTGCGTGGAATCCCTGAAACCGTGCCTGTTTTCACTAGGGTGGATTTGTACCTAGGCTACTCTATTGTGGTTGTCAGCCTTAGTCATGTGTCTCTGCATAACATTGCCTCTGCAGTGCAGCCATGCCCTGTTGGCAAAAAGAGACAATTCGGTGGGCTAGTGAAGAGTTGGAGGAGTTACCTCCAGTTTGTTCCCTTAATGATGCTGGGCACATAACAAGCAGCACCTGTGCTTCCAGCCATTGTAGGATGTTCATATCGTATAACATTATAAGACTGCTAGAGAGTCTACTATTCTGTATCTATCTGTTGAAAGGCCTGCCAATGTCTCAATCCTAGTGACCTAGATGTCCCAATAACTCAGTCACTCTGTCTTCTTCTGTGCTCCATGTTCCTATGTAGAGCTCTGAAATTTGCTCAACGCTCTTTACTTAGTCATGCTTTAGGTTTATGGATCTCTCATTTAAAGAGTGTCCCAGCTGAAACAAACCTAGGGCAAGTTAAGGTGTAATGTTGTCCTTGATACTTCTGCAAGCTTAAATCATGTTTTAGTATTAATTACAAATAAGATGGCAGAATAAAATCTTTTTTTAACAAGCTTATATGGGTAACAGTGAATGCACAGATGCATCAAGTACAAAAAAAGACTGTCAAAATTTAAATTAATGCTTTCAATAAGATTTGGGACACAATATTCCTCAAGTTGCAGAACTTGCCAATGCAACAAGGTGTTTAACAAGGCAGTGGTGGTATAGGTTGAAGGAAGCCATTCTTGCATCTCTTGGCCTCTTTTCGCTGCTGACACACTAAAGTTTTTTGCTTTCTATTAAGGTTCGAGTTTTGGCTAATGGCAAAGACTCTACATCTCCATCAAAGTCAATCCAGCAGTATATATTTTTGCAAACACCCATTGTCTTTGTGCTGCCACGGTTAGACACTAGCAAAAGAAGTGTAAACACACATACAGTTTTACTAAATTTAAGTTACAGATATTGAAATTTACAACCCGTTTAGATAGTTGAAAGACAACTTCTATCTCCTTTTCAGGCTTGAAAATGAAGCATTCCCCACACCTCCCCCAAAAGAGCATTTAGTCTCCAGCATCTCTAAAATTGTCAAAAGAGCTTTAGCACCTGACTGGGGAGGCCCAAGCCCACTGAAGGCAGTACATAGAGCCACACTTCCTCAGACATCCTTCCAAATGTTTTCAGTACGTCATTTAGTCGGATCAGTGCAAAATGAGGGATTAGAAGACACAGATGAGTGGAAACTACAAAAGGTCCTATGGTGTGTCATTTTTCCCTATTTGTCCCATCTCCTCACCACCTCGCTCTACCGGAAGTCCTTCACATTGCCCTTTCCAGAGTCTGTTTCACCTCGTTCTTTCTCTCTTCCTTCTTTTCTTATTCCTTCTCTTGCAATAGTGTTTTAATTTTTGTTTCCGTCTTCTCTATGCATTGTCACAGCCCCGTCAATCTTTTGGATCTTACGCTTCAGATTTTCCTTCAGCTTAAATCTGGTATTTTCCTTTATGGTGCCTCAGGGTCTGTAAGATCTCTTTGTTTGCCTCTATCTCCATAGCATAGAACCCATTTTAGACAAGGGTACATGGCTTTCTATCTTATTGGAAATAATAAAATATGTGGGCTTTTAAAGAAAGTCTGATCTAGGCTGCGATGAGTTAGCGCGGCTTGGCCAAATGTCACAGAGAGATAATTGTCTTCTTTGTAGCACTAAATGATTGTCTGTTTGGTCTCACTGATTATCCCATAGCTGGAGGAAGGGTGCTGTCAAGATAACATCTTAGTTTCTCCTTTCTTTTCCCTTTTCCCGTATCTGCAAGTATTTCATCCTTTCTGCCTTGCTAAGCTAGGGGTGATGATCTGGCCAGGACATACTCCTTTTTTTTCTCTATCTATTTCCACTTATTTCCCCAGAGATCATTCTTGGACACTTTTTCTAACTTCTAACATATTATTTCTTTGATAACTCTGGTTCTTATTCCCTCTGGCCTGTTTCTCTTTTCCTTGTAGCCTCTGTTACACGGTAATAATAGTAAGAGCTAATTATTCAGGCAAAAAGAAATTTACCTTGCCCAAAAGTGGTTTTGGCATATGAAGACAAAAATCTCAGGACAACCCACATGCCATGCCTTTCTTTTGCCTATTTGTAAAGTTGCAGGGTGGGTTAATCACATTTGTCTTTCTGTCTCTGTCATAGTTGAACTTGATCTCTTTATTGATGCTGTTTGTAGAAGCATCAGATTTTCAGAAATTGTTTTCCCTTTTTGTTCATGTTCTGCTATTATTATTAGGATTATTAGCAGTAGCAATAATACTATGGCCCACTGCTATCCAGTATCCTTGAACGAATCCAGAGAATGTTACGTTCTTCTTTGGCAAGGCTGGCTATCTGATACCAAAGATAATAAATCCACGCTTTAAGAAGGTATCTTTATGATGCATAAGGAAACAAGCCTACCTTGAATTTATGAATTGGTTCTCCTATCCATTATGATATTTGATAGTGAATCACAATTTCCTCTACTTTCTACCAATAATATACAGCGTATTCTTCTACCACTGACTCTAATTTCTTTTTGCTATGTTTTATATTATTTTTCTTAAGAAGCCTTGGAGAAGGATGAGCCAGAAAGACAATAAGGGACAGATAAATTCTATGTGTACTAGAGATATTCTCATTATCTTCTGAGAATATCTCAGAAGAATAAAACAAATTATCTGGGAATTGTGAAACGTGACAAAGCAAGCATCTTCAGAAATGGACATTTGTCCTCGCTCCTTTTCAGCTAGGAGCTTGCTGCAATATCCCTACAAATTCATATAAACTCCTTAAATTAGCCACCTGCAGTCACATGTATACCTTATAATTTGGAGTACAAACTTGCTTTCTTTAGAAAGGTGATATTTTCCACCTTTATGAAGAATCTGTGTCATTGGATTAATAGATGCATTCTTTATTTAAACAGTATGTTTCTCATTTCAAACAGTATATCTGTTGTGAGTTAATAAACTTTTTCTTCTCTGTAGTACAGTTTTCCTGCCCTCTTCCCCCCTACCTTTGGAACACATGGGAAACGGCTTATGCTTTGATAAGTAACCCACTATATAAATGTTTATTCACCGTTACTTATATAAGAAAATATCCTGCTTTTTTTTTTTTTAATCTTAGAATAAGCACATTTTCTCTGTGTCTGCCTCTAGCTTTCTGCTAGGCTTGCTTAATACATTGATTTATACAGTAGGATGAGCTAGGAAACATATTTTAAATCTGAAATCTTATATTCTGCTGAATGTAGCAAACATCATGAAAAGAGCACCAAATGTGCAGAATCTGTCAATTTTCCACACATATGCACTGTAAATAGTCCTGCCAGGGATTGAAAAATGGCAGAATGCAGATAAGAGTCTTTTGGAAAGTTATCTTGCAGTATACAGCATGGTAATTAATATGACACTCCAGTATAGCAATTATGTACAGTGCATTATATTCCTGGCTTTTCCTGTGATGATATTGTAAAAGACACTCAACCATTTTCATTATTATTATTTTGTGTTCTCTGAAAGTGTATTTATTACAATATTGAGAAGATGTTATTGTACGCTGCAATGTGATTCCTACAAACTGGGGACTTTAGACATCCAGTAGTGAGCCAAATACTGTGCCGATGAGTCCCTTAGCCCTTTTAGGAATCTGCAGACCACTGTTAAATTTAAACTAATCTTAACAAACACGGCATCAAATATATTATTTCAGCTCTGGAACTGGCCTTTATATGTTTCAGATTCTTTTCTCTGTGATGTCTGCAACTGGAATCTTTTTAAAATGCTTTTTACATGACAGTCCTTTTCTTTCTTGTTGGTCTGTCATCCAGTGTTTGGGTTCTGCAGTACATGTATTTTGAACAGCAAATAACTGATCTTTAAAGCAATGGGCTGAGCATACCTAGCACTTTCCTGGAATTATTAAAGAATTTTGTCTTCTACGGCTGTGATTTAGTCTTTTACAGCTAGGTTCTGATCATTGCTAAGCTTGTCTGGATGTACAGATCTGTCTCTTTCAATGGTGTGTTTACTGACACACTCTAAAGAAATGAACGTCAAATTGTTAAAGCACAAATAAAAAAAAATCTAAATGAGAGAACAGGAAGGAAGAATAGGGAACTATGCAGTCAGGTGTGTCAGTTATTGTCTTGCAGTGACTTGCAAGTTAAGTATACTGAGAAAACATCTTGATTCAGGGACTGCTGGAGGGTACAAATGAGTCTTGCCGTTTGGTTTGTTTATGTGCTTCTTTTTTAAAAGAGAAATTTAAAAGTTTTAAAATACCCCATAAAAAGTATTTAGCAACTGTTTTATTGGTTCCTAACCTGCTGTTTTAATATATATTATAATGATGTAGACTTTTTATTGGGTGTTTTGGAACTTTCACTGTCAGGAAAAACATGCTTATTCCTTGAGATTTTGGGGAGTCATCAAAAGGGTTACTGACAGAAAAAAAGGCATAACACCATCAAGAGTGCTTTTTTTCATTCAGAGTTGTTACTGAATTTATTATGCATTGAAGAAAACTATTAGCTATTCAATTTCAAATAGAATAACTGATATTGAAAAAAAATCATTAAAGGAACTTGCAACACTTGCATTAGATGCAATGGTGATAAGGCTTTCTTCCTTGATCGGGTTTGTTACATCAGAAATGAACTGAAGTCCATTACCCCTCTAAAAATGACATCCAAAATCTACCTTTGAGAGTTACACTGCCTTTCTGAGTTTATTGTGAGCTACGACATGGACTTCAGGGTTATTTTAATGATAAGTTCTACAAAAATGCTGAATTACTATAGTAACATTCCAACTACCATGATTAAAGTTGAATTAATATTTCTTGTTTAATCTTTATATTTTGCCTGGGGATGTTTCTATTCAGCCCTAAATCAGTCTTGCGTAAATCTGAAAAAGCCTTAGAGGGTGATATGGTTTCTCAAAATAGGCAAGTCTAGAAATTAAAAAAAAGAAAAAAAAGGTTTATTTGCATTTTATTCTAACTTAAGGGTGAGCCATAAAGCAAAACTAGAATATTTTTGGTCATTTCAGAATGAATTCACCTTTCTGTTCCTTTTGGGTTCACACAGAGACAAAGTGCTAACATGTAACAGAGGCATATGGGAAAAAAGAATACCACTAGACCTAGAGTATCTTTAGAAAAAAAAGTAAGCAAAAAAAAAAAAATCTGAAAAAATGTGTGATGTGTGGAAGCATCTAGCTCTCCAATGTGTTGTTGGTCTTTTGGAGCTCATTTCCAAATGTATTAAATTTTAGCACATTAATTTACAAATCTGTCCTTTCTTTTCAGTCTTTCATGACTATTTGCGGCTATGCCAATATATCTTCTTACAGTTAGAGTAATGCAACCTTTTTCGTAAGCTTTTTTAAGTCCTGAAAGAAATGATGTCTTCTGACTGTTTCTAAGAGGAAAATAAAGTGGCAGAAATACCGAATCTTGGCTTCCTGGGTTTGACTGGGAGACCATGGAGGGTAAGGTCTACAACATTATGGAAAACTGACTCCACTGAGGAATAGCAGTTAAGTCAAAAAGACTTTCAGAAACCATTTAAGGCACTTTTCATGTATCATAAAGAAGAGCACAGGGTATAAACAAAAGCATTTCATGGTACTTTGTCAATATGTGTGCCTGGAGGTAACTATTATTTTGGAAGACCATTACCCATCTGTTGGCAGTTTCATAAACAAATATAAGTAATGGCAGAATAATTTGTGGTCTTGTGAATCACTGCTGGAAGTGACACAGGAGGAAGAAAATGCTGGGCTAACGGAGAGTGGGCACAACAAGATGTTGTCATCTTGGATGAAATGAGCCGTGTGGGAGGTAAAAAAAAGCTTTCAGGATTGAATAATCCTTGGAGGAGTGTACCATCTGCTGCTAAAAAGGATCCATCAGCATGTGTGTGTGCATCTCTATGTGTCCATTACAGTGGCTGCGTGGAAAAGGTGCAGCGCCCAGCCCAAAGTGAACAGAAAGTGAGAGGTGCAGAAGGGACAAAGAGGACTGAAAAGGGAGTGCCTGCGAGGGACAGAACAGGCTGGGAGATGGGTAGGGAAGGAGCCAGATTCAACCAGGAGGAGGACTGGAAGGATGGAGGAGTTAACGGTTGAAAACTGCCTGTGCAATGCGGTGTGGTGGTCTGCCTCAGCAAGCAGCTCACATCACGAATTGAGTTCCCGTTGTAGCAGTCAAGGATTTTTCAGTGTTTGTAATTTTCTTTATAACAGCCCCAACTCATGCGGCTACCTTTGGACTCAAGCTTACTGTTTTTCACGGTGCAATGCAAAAAGGTAACTAGAGCAGGTCTCAGAACCCCTCGGACTAGGGGATGGTTGGTTGGCCTTGCCCCTTACTACCCTGGCTTTGTTCAGCCTGTGCCTGGTGTTTCTGTGGACCCTCAGCAGCCTGGGGTGTTCCTGTGAAAAAAAACTTCTTTTGAACATTTGGCTCCAAAGCAGGATGATCCCAGCTGGAAACAGTTAAGAGAAGGGGAAGCTTTGGTTGCAAATGTCTAAAAAGGAAAACAAGTTGGAAATGTCTAAAAAGGAAAACAAGTTGGAAATGTCTAAAAAGGAAAACAAGAAAAAAAGCAACAATAACCAAAGAGCTTTGATATTTGCGAGTTCTGCCTGTAAAGTGTTTACTTCTTTTGCTGGCGTTCTCTAGAAGTAGGAAGAAATAATAATAATTCTTATTGTTTAGAGAGCCAAATGCATGCAGAATTTGCTTTGATGCAGAAATGAAACAGCATTATGACTGGTAGACCAATTAAGACCTATTTTTCAGTGGCTTACTGCAAGCATAGAGGGTTGGTATCTTAAATAAGTATTCCTTGAAAAGCCTAGCCTAGCTTTCCTGAGGTATTTTGTCAAAAGGATATTAAAACAATCTTTCTACACTTAGAGACAGTGCAGTAAATAGGAAAGGTAGTGGCAGAAGAAAGCCTCTGTAGTGCCATGGGCAAATGTAGAACAAGAACTGAATAAGTGAAGCTCAATCCAAATGAAGAGAAATGTAAAAATTAAGGAAGTAAAAAAGCCCACCCAAACCCAGAAGTGATTAACTTCCAAAAGAAACTATCAAAACAAGCTGTGGCTTCATCATGTCTTGGTATCTTTTGTCAGGTTTGGATTGCACTGCGTTTGAATCAGAATAGGTGTGAGACAAACAGAAGTAAATAAGCTCAGTCCAGGAGAGACGGGTAGAAATGCTGATGTAAGCGCTGGATAAGAACCAGCTGAAACCACCACATGGAGCACTGGAGTATGCAGGACACTGGCAGATGCAGTAGAGAGCTAAAGAGCTTACTCCACTCTAAGAAAGTATGGTTGCTGAAAAACCAATAACTACTTTGATAGAAACTCATCCTAGATAATCTAATGAAATCGAAGTCCTTCATTTTTCCAGCACTTTGAGAGCAAAACTGATTGTAAGTAATTCTTTTCTTTCCCCATTTTTTGCCCTTCCTGGGCTCTTGATTCTCTGAAGCTTTGAAAATGATCTTTTTTTTTTTTTCATCTGTGGCTTTTGAAATTTGTGCTCTCTTTCTCCTTGTCCTGAGTTGACTGTCTTTATCATTGACACACTTGTCTTTGTGTACTACAGGCAACAAACCTACATGTGTAGCTACACTCATGATGTTTTCCAGTGCTCTGACAGTGCAAAGGTGTCTTAGAGTAGACTTATTTTACAGTGTTAAACAATGGTAGAGGTGCATCTCTCAAACAAGCCAAAGGCTGCAGTTTCTGTTGACTTCAATTCAGCTGGGAGGTGCACGACACTTTAGAAAATACCCACAATACATTTGAAAATACCTGAGCAGAAGTTCTCTGGTGCTTGTTCCATTCTATGTAAAGTCTTTAATGGCTAATAGTAATCCTCATTGTTTAGATGATGAGATGGTGCGTGCTGTGATGTCAAGACACCGGAATTTTCCCGTGGGTCTTGAAATTTCTCCATTTGCTGCATCATTGGTGTGGATGTAGATTTGTTTTTGACTTGTCCTTAGCATAGGAACAAACTTAAAATAAACTCAACTGAAGCATTTAAAAAGTGCAATCATACTGACAGCTTCCATCCCTCCACTAATTAATTCTGATTTTTGCTGCAATCCATGTATAACGTGCAACATCCTTGAATAAATGAACAAATGCATATGGAATGATGTCTGCTCAAAATTGATACAAATAGAAAAAAGAAACTCTGTACCCCAAGGACATCCTTCTTTTTTTTTTTTTTAGAAGCGGTGACTGCTCTGCTAACAGTTTGGAGGATGGAGTTACTCAGTTGGCTTATTTAGTCTTGTCAAGAAAGAATTGTAGGAGAGATGTGAACCATACTTTTATAAGCATATGAAAGAGCAGTCAAATTCATTAGAAGATTAAGCCTTCATGCATTAAGGACACTCTTCAGCAGAAGAGGAACTTAATTCAGTGTTTTCATTTTTTCCATTGTTACCACCTTGTGTGTGTATACTTGCACATTTATTCTATTTATTTTTTATTTTGAATCAAACCATTATGAATCACCAGTTCCAAGAATGGCTAGTAAACCTGATATCAGTGTGTGCTGAGGAAATTTTAGGGAAAAAAATCGCACTCAAGGATCTACAGTTTCAGCAAGGAATCTAGAGATGTGTGAGAGAGCTGATGAAGTACATAATTATTTTCATCTTCCTTATCAAAAGACTTTTGCTCATGAGGCATGCAAGTAACCTCAGCATACTAATGAATGCTAGCTTTATGGGCTTGATCCATAAAATGGAGTGGACAAATGTGCGGTAATTATGAAAATTAAACAAATATTATAAAATGGAACCATTTAAAGTTGTTTAAAATCTGTGCATGGTCTTTTATATTTTGATTATGCTAAACAAATTTAAAAGGGATTGAAGACACTTATAGGCTGCTACAAGTAAAATATCATGACATGAGTGCATGTTATCTTGATTATGCATTTAGAAGTTACCTGATGAGAACAGTTTACATTTCCAACAATGGAAATCAAAGTACAAATAATTGATGGACTCCATTTAGAGGTATGTAGTGTGCAGTAGATAATTGCCTTTTTTTGCAAGTCAGAAATGAAAATATGAAAAGTAAAGCTCTGAAAAAACATTAGCTTAGAAGCAACATAGCTGTATATATACTTTTTTCAGAATTGATTCACCTTCCTAGCAGGGTAAGTGGGCTACAGTGCGTTTGATACCTGAAGCAGCATGTTTTGAGATAGCTTGAGAATCTCCATAGGAAATTGAAATGTAAATTGAGACCGTAGGAAGAGATACCACTCCCCATAAAAATCAAGATTCAGAAAGACAACAGTAAAGAGTGATCAAACTTACTGATTTTCATCATAGTGATGGCTCCTCTTTTACTTGGATTGTAAGTCTTGGAGTGTATGTTATGAACACACCTGAAGAAGAGTGGACCATCTGGGGAAAGAGTAGGAGAGTGTTGCTTTCTTTCTGAGCAGGGAATAACAGTTTATAGAGATTTCAGAATGGGTGCAGGCAGGAATAAAGAGGAAATGTGTATGGAGTTAGGAGCATGTAGCTCCATCAGGCACTGAGGGACTGATCAGGAGAACAGGGAACACACAGTTAAGCATGAGAGGTGACAGGACGTTGTGGGAATTGGCAGGGACTCTTCTAAACTTGCTGAAAACCTCAGAGATATTGAGCCACCTGGGTGAAACTATTTGTTGTGGAGTGTCCCTCCAGTGACCCATAACTTTGTAACTTTACAGACAGCAGTCTCAGTATTCAAAAAAAATCCATAGAGATTAGAGAAAAAAAGAAAAAAAAGAAGAAAGAAAAGAAAAACACCCCAACCATTAAGTTCCTGTTCCAGAGTACCATGTGTTCATTTACATTTATACCACCTGTAGCATGACATTTTCCAGAGCCACTGCTGATGTTCCTGTGTGAAATTTCTCATCTCGCCACCTCCTATGCCTTTTCTCAAGGAAAGGAATGTGCTAGTTTCTTGTTATTATTGTTTATCATGTTTAATTTACTTTAAAAAAAAATTATCAAATTACTTGAAAGAATTTCCTTCTCCTTTCAGTTACGCTTAATATTTGAGTTCTGGTGCAAACCTAGAATTTTAAGAGTGAGACGTTGCTCTGTTATCTTGAGTTTGGACAGTGTCCTAGATATCCAGTATCAGGAGAATTTCTGTCAGGTTGTGGTCTTTGTTTCGGAATCAGCTGATCTAATGGCTCTAGGGACAAAAGAGAGACTTTTTTTTTGAGAAGTCTGAGCCCCGTGGGTAACTCAAAATGTCCATGTATTCTTTTATAATGGAAAGAGGAAGTAGAACCCTGCTTTAGCTAACCACAGAGGAATAATAGCTTGTTACATACCAGAAATGTAGTATTTCAGTCTCTATCTTTCTTTTCAGACCTCAGTAGTTTTTTTTCATCATCTAAGAAACACAACGAAGTTTCACAGTGCAAGCAACTCCCTTCCTGGCCTATTGTTATAGATAAGTATGCAACTGGACTGAGTTACACATTCAGACACATTCCAGTGTTGTTATTGCCTCCCTCCAACTGTTTGCTATTGCCACTTATGCCACAGTCATACCACCTTCATGACCTAAGACTTGATCCCCCTAGCTGATACTTCCGACTCATTTCTTTTCACACATGTTCTTTTAGTCTGTGTGTTTGGAATTGGGGCTCTGTGTACTGCCCCATATACCTTCCAGGTACAGTGCAGTATCTCGCCATTTGTGTGGAAACCTTAAGAAAAGGGGCATAGCAGTTCTTGGGAACCCTTGGAATTCATACCACCCTCTCAGCAAACACCATCTAGTAGATTGATAGCCTAAGACGACCAGATTTGGTTAAATAGTTGTAGTGGAGTCAGAAAAGAACTTATGCATTGGACATGATTCCTTTCTACTGAACCCTTAAAAATCATGAAGATTTTTTTTTTTCTGGATAAATTAGTTACTTATTGATCGTACGAGAGAAACACTTGCAGGCTGAAACCTGGAGGTGCATATATTACAGCTGCCTCTTTGCTAAAACCTCAGGGATGTCCAGAACCTTAAAGTACTGCAGCATGGATTTGAGAAGTTGAACCAAAGTTCAATAGTTGTCTTCATTTATCTGAGGTGGCCATATGTGTCGTGCATTTACTATTGGCTTATATGAACTTACAACAGAGGGACCATTTCTGGCCTGAGATACTGAACAGTGTATGAGTAAGACTATATAGAAAAGAAACTGAAAACTAGAAGAAACTGCTGGATGGAACCAGAGGAAAGAATTAAGGTAATATTAGTACCCTCAGCATCTTGGCAGCTTAACCCACCTCAATTGCTTTTGTACTTATTTTGGTGGAAATTTTAAGGAAACATTTGAATAAGGACAAGGTGATATTTGGAGTATTTACAAGGAGCACCTCCCTCTTGCTTCAACTCTTATTTTTGCAAACCCAGAAGTAATGTATAGATTTTGCTTGAATTTTAAGTTCCCCTTGGAAAGAGAGAAACAAAATATATCTATTTTAAGTAAAAAACAAAATCAAATTATTTTGTTTCTACATTAATTTATATTTACTTCACATGTGATAGCACAACATGCCGGTTGTACTTCAGGTATCTCCTCCTCATTTTTTCGAAATTAGGTGAGCTACTAACTTTAACTGTGCTTCCCATAATATAGCACACTCTTTTGTCTTGTTGAATAAAAGCAGTGCACTGTGGGAATTCTTTAATCCTAATGCGTAAGGAGAAATGCATTTTTGGGAAGTTTGGCCAATAGGACTAATGAAGGACACAACAAACTCGAACAAGAACTCTCTCCAGAGAGGAAAATAGCACAGGCAGTTGTTAGTCAATATTAAATTGACTAAGAATAAAACACAGTAATATTTTCACATAGATTTTTTAAAAAGTTCCCTGTTTCACAGCTTTATTTATTTTTAATACTCTGTCTCTTATCCCGTACTGGGACAATACTGAAATATCAGAACTATGTGACAGAAGCATTTTAGCAATTCCATAAAAGTTGTTGTTCAGTTGTTGTTCATAAAAGGGTTGTTCAGCCTGGAGAAGAGAAGGCTCCGGGGAGACGTTATAGCAGCCTTCCAGTATCTGAAGGGGGCCTACAAGAAAGCTGGAGAGGGACTTTTTACGAGGGCATGTAGTGATACGATGAGGGGTAATGGCTTCAAACTGGTAGAGGGTGGATTTAGATTAGATGTCAGGAAGACATTTTTCACTCTGAGGATGGTGAGGCACTGGAACAGGTTGCCCAGCGAAGCTGTGGCTGCCCCATCCCTGGAGGTGTTCAAGGCCAGGTTGGATGGGGCTTTGAGCAACCAGGTCTAGTGGGAGGTGTCCTTGCCGATGCAGAGGGGTTGGAACTAGATGTTCTTTAAGGTTCCTTCCAACCTAAATTATTCTATGATTCTATGATAAAAATAGCAAAAAAAAATAAAATGCATAGCACACCTATCTGTCAGCTACTGGTAGAACAAACAATTGCTCTAAAGGGGACATGGGCTTCCTTTTGAACAGGCAAATATCTGGCTAATATACCACTGGCATAACTAGCCTTATGATGGTTGCTTCCAGTTCTCTAATACAAATCGTTTCTTAAAAGGGAAGATGAAGAAGGGTATGCATATGTCATCATAGTTAAGGCATAACAGCATGTTTGGAAAAAAAGAAACACTGAAAAGGAAGAGAAAGGGAAAAAATAGTAGCAGCCTAGATGATGATGATGATGATGATAATAATAATAATAATAATAATAATAATAATAATAATAATAATAATAATAATCTCTTAAATGTTTTGAGAGGATTTTCCTCACACATTTTGTTGCTTTCTAGGCTGCTATAATTTTTTCTCTTTCTATTCCTTTTCAGTGTTTCTTTTTTTCCAGACACTGCTGTTATATTTTATCTTTACTATTTTTTTTTTAACTTGCACTGTCTCCTCATGTCTCTCCTATTTTCCCATATCTTTTATTTTTTTTTCCTAAATGCTTATCAGTCTGGATTGCCATCAAACTACTTTAAGTAGATTTAATTAACCAAAGTGAGGTGCTGACAACCTCTAAAGGCAGATGCTAATACAGCATGGTTTAAAGCTGCGCTACTTGCTAAGGTTTGTTCAAATAAAGTCACTTGAAACCTGAGTGTCTGTACTATTAGTAGAGAAGACTAATGGAAGATCAGTATCTGCATTTTCCAGAGAGAGCTGCAGTTACAGGTATCTGATAGTGTTAATGGCAATAGTTATGTTAATTAGGAAGGAAGGGAATGGAGAAGGGGATTAGAGGTTCTTCTTACGTATGTGAAAGTATCTTCCAGAACACCGATTATAATATAGACGTGTTTAGTCTGCAAAGCATCGGAGGCAGGAGTTTTCATCCTGTCTAGTCAGGCTGTTCCTACAGCTGCTCTTCAGCCAGCCCATGACAGTGGTGGAAAACTTTTGTGTGGCAGGCAAAAGTAGCCTCCTGAATACTCTGCTCAGGGAGAAGGAATTGCCCAGTGGAGTAAATCTACATCACTCTCACCCGTCCCTTCCGACCTGGTGCCCACTGCCCTCTTGCAGTCCCCACTTATCATACAGCCCCCCAGGACTGCAACAGCAGTTTGGGCAAGCCTGCCTCTGGGACCCAAGCCACACACACAGTTCCCTCACCTCACGTCTTCTCTATCTCTGCCTACGGGACACTGTACAACAGCAGGTGAATCCTTCTGATTCAGCTGGCAAATAAGTAATAGCCAAATAAGTAACATCCATCTCATGTCAGCTTGTAGCTGCCAAGTTCGTTCATGTTGAACAGTTTTCCTTCTAGGTCAAAGAATCTATTCTCTGTAGCAGTGTGTGTATATATATATTGCAAATTATTTTACTACTGCACCTGCAGGTTTTTGAGATGTCTGCTGGATGCAGCTGCAATTTTTTATTCACACCAGATATACCCTCTTAAAGGAAAAGCTTTAATGTCTTTTGTGCATGTGCTTTTTCTCTCTTTTTTTCTTTCTTTTGTTTTCCCCTTATGCAAAAAGAACATAATTATAAATAAACATACTCTGCATTTTTTGTTCCATCTCATCTATTCTGCCTACACAGTAAGTCCATGTCAGCCCATGTATGGAGTTCATGGAAATCCAAATGTGGTGTGCTAGCTCTGTACTTATTCCCAGAGATGGGTTAATACTGAAAACACAAAAGCCATAATTTTCAGGAATAGGAAACCTTTGGTAAATGTTTGTCCCCTCTGGACCGGTGGATCTTAATCAGCTAATCAATTGGATCATTTTCTTTCTCATACTGATTACACAGTGTTTTGGCTCTTGAGCTGAGATGGATGATGGCAGCCATTCATTTAGATAATGCGGTAGCTGCCCCAAATACCTGATGCCTACGGAAGTTTCCTCCCCCAGCCTTATTCCTTCTGCTACTCTTATATTAATTTTCAGTACAACTGAATAGAAATGTGGCTCAGGTTCATGGTTCATGTTGTAAATGATTCTGCTTGTCAGGAGAGTGACCTAAAGAGGGAATTCGTGATGAGAGCTTGCCTTTACAATAAGCCATCTACAGGCAATTATCACGTTATCACAATGATGAGGAAAATGCATAGTTGGAAGAAAGGTCATTTGTTTTAATGTTATCTACCCCTGATGTCACTGAGTTTTGAAGTAATTATATTCAGCCTTCTATTAGAAAAGAAAAATGGCAACTATAAGTATGGGGATTTTTTTCCAAGTTGCTTGGTTTCTGTGAGCTGGGATGCCAAATCTGATTGCATCCTTGCAACAACCCTGACAATGGAATGTGTTTTTCCCCCAGTTTAATATAAGAAAACCAGCGGGAGGTCTTACTTTCAAAGGCATTTGATAAAGGAGCCCACTCATGGAGCTGAGAGGAAATCAATGGAATTTTTTTCATTTCATGGAGCTCTATGATGCTTAAGTCCCATGGTATAATTCATTGCTTTTATGTGATTTTTCTGACAGCGTTCTGTCTTCTGGTTCACTCTGCCTTTTGTCTCATGCTCACATTTTTTTTTTGGCAAGATTGCTTGTAATTTTAGGCTGTGAAATCTAGGATATGGCAAAGCACTATGCTGGCACCTTATAACGAGATTTTTTTTTTTTTTTTTTGTAAGTAGAACCTGTCAGTGGCAGCTGAATAGCACTGTTCTCACTAAACAAGCTCAAGAAAGAAATCTTCTGTGGCCCTAATACATATTCTCCTATGCCTCCCTTCAAACTTGAAAATGTGCATTAAAAAGGAAATAATCCCCATCATCCGTTTGAAATTCCTGGCCTAAGATAGAAATGAGCTATCATATTTATCTTTCTCTCCTCTCCCTGGGAGCAACACTAATAATTTTGCTTGGAGGTTGCAAAGCACAGATGGGCCAAACGGAGCATAAAGATTCCCATTTGCCTGCTGATGGATGTAGCAGTTTTTATGGGGCCGGCTGGGTACCGCAGTCGGTGGCTCCACAGAGCTGGTGCAGGCTCAGGTCCAGCAGTTGCTCTGTTTGCTGATGTGGCAGTTCAAAGGCTGATTTGAGTCCTGCCTGTGCTGTGCAGGCACATGATACATCCGTTCTCTTATGCCTTCTCAGCACACGTTTATGCAAGGAGAGTCCCGGATTGTGTGCCTGTCTTCCCCGATCAGGGAAGTATACTGGGTAGTCATGAAAGGATGAGGTCAGGACTCAATGTAGATGACACAGAACTGGACACAGCTTTCAGTCATTAGCAAAAAAATATTAAAACCTTGTTTATGTTTGCTTCTTCAGTTATTGGAATGAACTGCTGAACAGCTTTTTGCCAAAGGCTGGTCCACCATTCAAGATCAAGGCCTGCCTTGGCTCTTCTTCCCATTCTCTTGGATGTCCTGGCTCCAAATTGGGAAGTCTGTACTTTTGCCTGGTCGCGTAAAAGCTACATTTCTTTCAGTGGAGTTTCAGGAGAAGAAAGTTCCTACTGCTCTTTGCCTGTCAGCAATTCCTACCCTCAGGCAGTACCTTCCCTCGTGGCCTTCAATGTGCGGATTTTGGACAGTCCCACACCATGCCATTGCAGTAACTTCCTTCCTGGACAGAGTCTCCCCCCTGGCCGTCTCCATCCAAGCCCCCAAGGTGCATGCTCTCTTTTGGCACAAGTGTCCCTTCCTTCCTCCCATCTCTTCTTCCATATAACATCAGTTTTCACTGGTTCCCGTGCTCACATTTTGTTGCCATAATTCTGCCTTACAGTCCACCACACCAATTAGTTCCCCTGCTATTTGGTACGTTTTATGTGATATATGGAAAAGAGGGCCTGTGATACACAGCTTAGATTTTATGCAGAGACATGTGTGCTGTGTTACTTTTTTTAACCCCTGGGTCTATCAGTTTCTAGTGGCTCTAGCACAGGCACTTCACATACATTTCTGAACTTGATTTCCTAGCTATCAATATTATGAATTGTTAGCCTTGGATGAGCTAGAAGGAGAATGCAGAAACCTTTTGCAGAATTTGATTCATTTACTTATAGTCCAGGAGAAAATGAAGTGATGAAAATAACATGGCAAAGTTACATTTTCTTCTTTGGATAGCATTAATTTTGTTTTTAAGGCTGTTGGACACACAGGAAAGCCTCCAAGCTTGTTTGGAAGTGTCTGTGCTGACAGAAAAGGAATAGCTGAGGAGAGATAATGGTGCAATCTCTAGGATCCGTGTGTTCTAGTTGACTGCTAACCTTTCATTTCTGTCAAGCTTCATTCTGGTTTGAAGAAGAAAGAAAGAAGAGAAAAAAGCTGGAATGTACATATAGAGAAGAATTTACAATTAGAAGATCACCACAGCTAGAAGATCTGGGAAAACAGCTGAAAAATTCCCTGCATTTGACTTTGACTTACCACAGAAATGTTTTTGTTTGTTTCAAAGCAATGTAATAAGTTGGAGAAAGGTCAAGGAAGAGGATCTAGTCAAAGGTATTGAAAAATGTTGGTCACCATTGTTCTGTTTATACTGTGCAGATGCTTTATGTCACTGTACTTTTTCTTCCCTTGGATGCTATTTTTTCCCTTTCCTGATAGTCTGAAGGAATAAAAAAAAAAGAAATCCTAGGGTCAGCTTATTGATCTAGAGCTGCCAAATCTTCAGGATGTGCCACTCTAACAGCTAATTGAAAGGCTTCTGTCGTGTAATCAAAAGTATGCTTTTGGGAGCTGAAACACCCTGTTTTGCTTCTAAACTTTTTGATCTGATATAACTAAGTGAGCTGTTTTAGGAAGCTGACTATGGAGATGTATGTTCCTAATTTCTTCCTTTTACTGGCCCCAACTGTGCCCAGCCTTTTTAGCTCCTTTTAACAAATAGTCATTAAAAGCAAAGTAATTGGCTTTGGATGCTCCTATTCCTCAAAATCTCATTAGATCTTGAAACATGCTTTCTGCTCAAAATTCCACTTTCCATCTTCAGTGAAGAAATAGACATTGTTATTTAACTCTTTGTAGAAAAAAAAAGATATTTTTAGACCTCTGTACATTATTCGTGTTTGTGACTGTCTTCTCTAGCTTGTGTGAGAAATATTGTGATTGAAGGGCTACATTAAGATAAAAAGAAATTTCTTTTCCAAACCAGGCTGTGACTGTATTCTGCCTGCAAGTACCTTAGCATTGTCATAACCTTATTCAAGTGAATTCATCCAATACACATCTCACAGGTATGAGATTTTTAATGCTCTTAAAATAATTTTTCATAGTTAAAGCATATTAATATCATTTTGCCTATATTTACATGTGAAAAAGTATAATATTGATGTAAATTTTTTAAAAAGATGATGTTCCAGCTTTAGTAGTGGAGCAGCTGCTCCATTAGGCTGTTATTTCTGGAATATGAAGTCAGGCAAAACAAGAATCAGATCTATGACATTTTAATTTTTGTCAGTATTGAGCAATATCACAGGTATTGCTCATTCTTTCCCGTGACAGACAATTAGTTTTGTGTCAGTGCACTCTTGTTATCATTAAACTGCTATTATTTATATTGTTGCAGTGATTAGCTGTGCTAGTGTGAGAGTGAATCTACTGAGTGAGGTAATATGCAAGTGCATAATGATGAGATTTAGGTCTTTGTAACATAGTTTGGCTTCCAGATGCAAGTTTTCCTTGTAGAATCTAATAGGATTAGCAACTTCATGATGGTAAACCTGAGCTAATACTTTAAAACTCATTGAGATCCTGATTCTGTATTCACCCCTTTCCAGATGTCTCTGGCGTGACTGCAGGATGTTGGAGCCTTGACTTGAAAGCGTCCAGGGCAAGATGGCAATGCCTGCCTTACTCTGAAAAGAGCTGAGGTGGGGGAAAAAAGGGGCTAGGATCTTTCATCCTAACATAACATAACAATTCCTGCTTGCACTGGCTGTGAGAAATCCTACCGCTTTCTTCAGGGCTTCTGCTGGGTCAACACTGGAAATATTCTCTTATAATTCTGAAAATCCCATATAGTAGAATCAGATGAATGCATTAAGGGTTTGACCTGGTCAGCCCCATGCCACTGCTTTTCTGCTCTGTCACGAAATTGCTTTAAAAATGAGATTTAAAAAATAACAATTCAAGTTCTTTTTTTTACATTCCTTTTTATTTAAGTGCTTTGGATTCCTATTTCAAACTTTGTTGAACAGCAGTTGCAGGTGAAAATTATGCCTTTCAAAAGAAAAATAAGATTCCCAAACACTCATGGGATTTCAGATGCCAAGGCTTAAGAAATAAGAGATGAAATATTCTAAAATGCATGGTAAATGGTGAAAGTTGGAAGTACTGAAACTGGGAAGTTTAACTGTGCCTATTCAATCTCGGCAAAAGCTAAGGGAGTTTTTCTCTCCAGAGAATGCAACTTTCAAATGAAACTGGAAAAATTACATTTAAATTTAATATTGAAATTCTTGTTTAAAATGAATTATGGTCTCTTTATAAAGATATTCTGCAAAAATCAGCAAACTGTTTTAGAGTTACTCCTCCAAATCATTGGAGTTCTCAAAATTTTCTTCAAAAAGGTAGAAGATTATAAAACATACTTCAGTAAAGAATACAAAAAATACAAGAAATAGAAAAAAGGTATTTGCTAGCAGTGTCAGATTATTGCAGTTTAAGGCACAGGTTCAGAAACATTGAAAAAAGGCCGTGAATGATTCAGCCATAAAATTTGTTAATGTGTCATCCAAAAGTCCCCCCATATACTCTTGTTTTGAAAGGTCAAGCTTTGCTAAAAACAAGAACTTTCTAGATAAGATGCTCCCAGGAGGTCTAACCTATAATTAACAATGACCTGCGTGAGAGAACAGAGACAGAAGGAAGAAAAACCACTTTGCCCTCACCTGTGGAGAGGCAGCAAGACCTACTGGAGTGAGTACAGGGGCAAACACTGTCTTTCTCTTTTCAGTCATTCTCACCTCTTTTAGAGAATATTCTGGACTTGCCCATGACTCAGTGGATGACATCAGCTATGACACGTAACACATCTGTCCCTCACTGAATGGCAATAATATGTCTTGACCTGAGAGAGGTGTTTTGAAGATAGATTTGTTTTCCAGTAATTTGACTATATAAATGTTAATGATGCTGATCTGGAGCAGTGTTTCCACCCTTTCATGTAATTTCTGGTGCGTAAAACAGACTGTCTTCTTCAGCTGGAAATTCCTGTGGGGAGTTTACTGAGAAGTGAAGAGCTCATTCTCTGCAAGTGGGATCCCACTGTGAATCCCGGTGTGTTCAATTACGGTTTTCTGAACTGTATGTTCTCGTGTACGTGCACATGTTCTGCCGGATAGAGTAAGGTAAGGACACAGTGCCAACATACGAGTGGAAGCGAGACTCCACTATCTTATTTCTTGGCATTTTAAAATGAAAATAATGACTGTCTACTTGGTTGAAAAGGCCTAAGTGGGCTTAATTTGTGAAGTTGACAGAGGAAGGGAACATAAAGTTTCTCCTGTTCAAACTCTTTTGATAGCAGTATGATCACAAGACTAGGGCAGATAGCAATTTTGCAATGTCAACTACAGTTTTCCAGTAAAAAAGAGTGACTAAATTATCTAAAAACTTTTTTAAAAATGCATGTTTTAAAAAAAACCAACCCCATTTCATTCAAAAACCAAACATGGACAAACCAAAAACTGAAAAGCTAGTGAATCCTTGTTTCTAGAAGTCATTTTCTTCTAGAAGTCATGCTCCCATCTTAACTGTATCTCCTAGGGGTACCTATGGCCGGGAGCTCCTGTGATGTAACTGCCTTCATTTTTCATAATGGGAGACTGGTAACCAGCACTGGAAACATATTTTGACTAAGGCATACCATTTTTGGAGAGGAATAGGAGTCTGAGGAAGGCACAATGTCAACATTTCCTATAGAAAACTTTTGATTTTTCATTCTATTTCCTCGGTAAGAATGAGAATTTATTTACCCCTCGCATGATATATTCATAATAAGGTCCCATGGCTTATCACAGTCATCCTTTTTCTTCCATTCAGTTTTAATTAATCATTTCTGCTGTTGTGTATCTGTTGGGCCAAACATCTTTGTATATTAGTATGGCGAAGATAATGGGAGTTATACTTGCTCAGCAACTCTGAAAATCATGTGTTTTTATCAGAGTATTTCTAAACATGGGAATGGATTTGTCAGGCATGGAGATCTGAAAATTTGCTGTATCTATTGCTTTATAGAATGATTACATTACACCACTGTCACCAAGCTGTTTAAAAGGAGCTGGCTGATTCACAGCACAGAGGTTTTGATTCAACATATTTGTATTTACAAAATCTGGGTGGCCTAGAAGCTTTATGTTTACACCATGATGAATTGATTTTTTGAATACATTGGAAATAAATCAGTGAATGCAAATCTGTGATAGGAGATTTATTACCAAAAATAAAACCGAATAAATTCTTCATCTGTTTAATTCTTAGGCTTCTTGCCCTCCCAGTGTTTGTTAGGCTATTAACACTAGTTCATGCAATGATACCCACGGACTTTCAGAGCGCCAGTCATGAATATTGGAAACTTGTAAGAGAATTCTGATAATACGTGTCATACAGAAGTACACACATTTGTGCACAATGTAGTACTGACCCTTACCTATTCTCCAAGGTTATGTACGTTATAGAAAAGCACAAGTTACCTTGCACAGAGACAGGGTTTCATTCTTGAATGTGGGGAATAGTGCTCACCTAAGAAATTCTGTGCAAATATGTCAGTCTGTATACTGATGCATGACTGGATCTGTCCAAAAGATTTGAGTCTCAACAGCACCTCCTTGTGTTGAAAGCTTACAGTTCATGATCACAGAATCACAGAACCACAGAATCACCAGGGTTTGAAGGGACCTCTGGAGATCATCTAGTCCAACCCCCCTGCAAGAGCAGGTTTCACCTAGAACAGGTTGCACAGGATGGTGTTCAGGCAGGTTTGGAACGTCTCCAGAGTTGGAGACTCCACCACCTCTCTGGGCAGCCTGTTCCTGTGCTCTGCCACCCTCAAAGGAAAGAAGTTCCTCCTCATGTTTAGATGGAACTTCCTATGGTCCAGTTTGTGCCCACTACCTCTTGTTCTATCACTGGGCACCACTGAAAAAAGACTGGTGCCATCCTCCTGGCACCCTCCCTTTAAGTATTTGTAAGCATTGATGAGATCCCCTCTGAGTCTTCTCCACACTAAGAAGACCCAAGTCCCTCAGTCTTTCCCCAGAAGAAAGATATTTCAGCCCCCTAATCATCTTTATAGCCCTCTGCTGTACCCTCTCCAGCAGTTCCCTGTCCTTCTTGAACTGGGGAGCCCAGAACTGGACACAGTACTCCAGACGTGGCCTCACCAGGGCAGAGTAGAGGGGGACGATAACCTCCTGTGACCTGCTTGCCACACACCACTTAATGCACCCCAGGATGCCATTGGTCTTCTTGGCCACAAGGGCACATTGCTGGCTCATGGTCATCCTGTTGTCCACCAGGACTCCCAGGTCCCTTTTCACAGAGCTGCTTTCCAGCAGGTGAGCCCCTAACCTGTACAGGTGCATGAGGTTATTCCTCCCCAGGTGCAGTACCTTACACTTGCCTTTGTTGAACTTCATGAGGTTTCTCTCTGCCCAACTCTCCACCCTGTCCAGGTCACGCTGAATGGCAGCACAGCCTTCTGGTGTGTCAGGCACCCCTCCCAGTTTTGTGTCATCAGCAAACTTGCTGATGGTACGCTCTACCCCTTCATCCAGGTCATCGATGAGTATGTTGAACAGGACCGGACCCAGTCCTGACCCCTGGGGAACACCACTTGTCACAGACCTCCAACTAGACTCTGTGCCACTAACCACAACCTTCTGAGCTCTATCTGCCAGCCAGTTTTCAATCCACCCCACTGTCCATTCATCCAACCCACACTTCCCAAGCTTGCCTAGGAGGATGCTGTGGGAGACAGTGTCAAAAGCCTTGCTGAAGTCAAGGTAGACGACATCCACTGCCCTCCCCTCATCTATCCGTCCAGTCACGCCATCATAGAAGGCTATCAGGTTAGTCAGACATGACTTCCGCTTGGTGAATCCGTGTTGGCTACTTCTGATAGCCTTCTGTTCCTCCAGATGCTTTGAGATGACACCCAGAACGAGCTGTTCCATCATCTTTCCAGGGATGGAGGTGAGGTTGACTGGCCTGTAGTTTCCCGGGTCTTCCTTCTTGCCCTTTTTGAAGATTGGAGTGACACTGACTTTCCTCCAGTCCTCAGGCACCTCGCCTGTTCTCCAGGACCTTTCAAAGGTGTTGGAGAGTTGCCCAGCAATGACTTCTGCCAGCTCCCTCAGCACTCGCAGGTGCATCCCATCAGGACCCATGGACTTGTGGATATCCAGTTTACTTAACTGATCTCTAACTTGATCCTCCTCAATCAAGGGAAAGTCCTCCTTCCTCCAGACTTTCTCTGTTACCTGCAAAGTCTGGGACTGCTGAGGGCTGGCCTGAGCAGTAAAGACTGAAGCAGAGGTGGCATTCAGTAATTCCGCCTTCTCTGCATCATCTGTCACCATGGCCCCTGTCTCATTCAATAGCAGGCCCACATTTTCTCTAGTTTTCTAGAGAAAACACTGATACATTTCTTGAGATACTTTTTAAACACGGCATTTTCTATCCAAAAAGAATTAAAAATAGTTCTCTTCTTCACAGAAAAATCCATTTCTGTGTATTATTAGTAAAAAATATATAAGCATTGCTAATGAAAATGTAAAAGTAGATAGCTAATGGCATTTATGTCAAGAAATATTGCCATATACTTTTCAAGCAATGTATTCCCACATCAGCACTCCCTGCTCTTTGACACCTGAGCAGCTTTGCTTACAACTGGTTTAAATGCTAGCATACATGTATAGTTTGTTATACACCAGTCCGCTGAGGATCAGTTTTTATATATAAGACTTAGAAATGTTTCAAATTGTCTCGTAAGAAGTTGGGAAAAAACCCCAACATTGGCTTTACTTTGTATATTAAAGTATGTGCCTTTAATGGCAATAGTGCAAATTAATTCTGTCAACAGCAAAGACCCACTGGAATGTGTCAACAATGCTCCTGTGGCATATAATTCTGTCAGAATGCCTTGTTCACTAAAAGCAGTCCATTTCATGTTGTAATTTAAAACCTGTTCTTTTTCAACCTTTTCTAGATAGAACGTCTTTATTTTATTGTTGTTGTTGTTTATTATTGTTGAATGATTTTAGGGAAACAAAATATTGTCATCTACTTAAAGTAATTTTCTCCCTTTTTTTGTTTTTTTTTTTTTTTTTTTCCCACTCACCAATGCTGTTAGGCAAAATTCTTCAATGCAAATTGTATGGAAAAGGTGGTCATAAGGATCTACCAAGGTCAAATTATGCTCAACCAACCTAACCATTATGAGGTCTGTGGACCATGACTGAGAACCACATGTTGTCTGTCTTGATATTCTGCCTCCCATGGCATCTTTTAGCCAGGTTGGGATGTTACAGGATAGATGAGTAGACTACTGGAGGGGTGAGAAACTGACTAGACTGTTGGTCTTAAAGGACAGTGCTTAAGGGGTCACACTCTACCTTGAAGCTGGTTATGAGTGGAGATTCTCAGAGATCTGTCCTGGGACCTGTCCTTTTTAAGAGCTTTATCAATGACTTGGAGGAAGAGATAGAATGTGCCTTTATCAAGTTTGTGGATCATAGCAGCTTCTAGGGTGCTATCAAAATGCTCAAGGATAGAGCAGCCATTTAATGAGAGCTACCCACACGACAGGAATGAGCCACTAGGAACTTCAACAAGAGCAAATACAGTCTTATACCAGAGATGGGATAACCCTCTGCAGTGCTACTGACTGGAGACTGACTGGCTGAGGAGCAGCTCTGTGGAAAAGGACCAGGGCATACTAGTGTATGGGGAGCTAAACAGGGGCCAGCACGGCATGCTGGCAATGATGAAGACTAGCAGCAGACTGGGTTGTATCAACAGAAGCATAGCTGGTAAATTGATGGAAGTGATTATCCCCCTTCACTTGACGGTCATTAGACTGTATCTAGATACTGTGACCAGCTTTCCCCCCCCAGCAGAAGAAAAATATTTTTAAACTGATGCAAGGTCAGGGGATGGCCAACAGGGTGGTCAGGGACTGGAACACTTGCCCTGTGAGAAGATGCTGAGGGTCCAGGGCTTGTTTAGCCTGGACTAGAGAAAGCCAATGAGTCATCAGAGAAGTCACCAGGAGGACAGAGCCAGGTTTTTTGCAGCCGTGTGGAAGGACAAGAAGAAGACAATGGGAAAAAACTTAAACAGGGGGCGTTTATAACAGCTATAAGGAAAAATATCTCTTCATGAGGACAGCCAAGTAATGGAGCAGGTTGCCTAGTGAGGTTTTGCAGGAAATTTTCAAGATGGAGAAAGCCCTGAGCAAAACAGTCTGATTCCAGAGCTGACCTGCTTTGGACAGGAGGCTGAGATAGCGACCTCCTGAGTGACTCTGTAATTCTCCTTGCTTCTCTGAGAGTCTCAATATTCTTTGATGTTTTGTGCAAAGCAGCCAAAAATGCAACTTCAGTTGTGAAAGTATAAAGTAAGAATTTATGGAGAAATTTATTCTTGTGCAAAAGGAGGCAGTTTTAACCTGGTATTTAGAGAGAAAGTTGAGTTCACACCTCCTCATCTTTCCCTCCCTTGCCCTTGAATAGCACAGGTAGCAGGAACCTTGAATTAATTTCCATCCTAATTGTGCCATCCTGTCTAAAATTCTTTCATCCATCAATGCTGTGGACTAAGCAGGGAAAAGAGGGTGACATGGCAGAAAGGGCAGATCTGGTACTTACATGAAGACAAGTGTGTCAAGATAGTCCTTGACATTTTGGTCTTTCAGATTAAACAATGGTACATTACATCCAGATTATCTTCCAGAGACTTTCACTCTGATTCTCTCTATAGAAAATTGACAGAATTCGACAGTGCTGACAGAAGAAGCAAATTAGAATGATCCCTACAATGGCATATTTGTCTGTGGCCAACAGCAACTGGCAAGGGGTAGGAAGAAAAGGGAGCAATGATGAAATAAAAGATAGAGGCAGAGAGAAAGTAGATCACAAAAATTATATATAGTTCTGCAGTAGAGTAGCATCAGTGGGGGTGTACTATATGACAGATGAGAGAGAAGAGAACCTCTCCAAGAAGCAAAATAGAAGTGTCAAAAATACCTAACTATTCTGTTTTCAAAAAGTATTAGGCATGTTTATAGAGGCTAGAATCTGATTAATGTCATGGAAACTCAAGCATCTAAGGATATAAAAGCAGATATGTTCAAATCAGTGGGAATTAAGCAGCTACCCTGTTTATCCAGCATAAAATTCCTATCAAGTGTTCATCTGCAACACTGATCACTTAAATAACTTTGAAAAAGTTGACTTAAAGCCACTTTTGGAAATGAGTCTCTGGCTTAAAAATGGCTTAGAGTTTTTGAAAGGGTTATCCACAAGGTTTATTTACCAGCTTATACATAACCACTTTATTTGGCTTTGATTGCCAGAATTGTCCAGTTATGTTAATATTAGTGGTAGTGTTATTGCTAGAAACTTCATTTTTATGACATGTAATTATGAATGCCTAGATTTTGTAAAAAATCCCTTTGTATTAGGTGTTTGTCACACCAAAGTAGGCATATGTTAGTTTAAGAATACTTCTTTCCCATCTAGCTATGCAATGTCTCTCCACAACTGTGACAAATCTGTCTCTTGACTGAAGACAGGCTCAGATTTCTTAATTCTCATTTGAGTGACTTTAATCATAACATCGTGCTTTCCTCTCCTCTTTTGGGACATTTATATTAACTAACTCTGCAGTTAGATTGCAAGTCTCCATCTGTAAAGTGTTTCTTTTCCTCCCCTGGAATTTGGCTTGGATTCCAGTTCTAAATTTAAATGGAACTCCATTTTCCTTGTCTAATAACCACTGAGTAATTAGGCTTTTACATAGAAAAAGAATTATCTAAAGAAATGTGTTCCTGTAAAGGCCATTTTGAGCACTGTAGATGGATACTTCTTCTGCCAGGATACCTGCAGTTCACAGAAAGAAATCTTCTTAAAGAGACAGACATATTCATACATATCTAGTCCCTGTAATTTGTAAGAGACTCTTCCATTATTCGTGTATCTTATCTTTTTTATATTACAGGAAAATATTCTTGCTTCCTAAAAGAGACATTTGTTTCTAATGGAGTGGCACATTTAAAGATTCACATAATAATCTCTTTACAGAAAATGCAACTGTACAGCTCTGGGTCTTTGCTTTTCATGGTATTCTACTGTAAATATTACCTGGATGGAGGTGGATCTGATTGTTAATAATTATTTCCGTTGTCTCATGCAGCTCAGTTCCTGGCTTATTTCTTATTGTGGACTAATATTTGGAATGAGTTAAGGGCAAAGTCTGAATATGTTGTTATATAGTGCTGTATCTCGTAATGTGCTTTGCAGACTATGGACCTAATCGTTTGTATTATTGCCAATGAGGATTTCACCATTGGATATGTCTGTGCACTGCAGTGGGACTATGGAAATTCCTGATTAGGTCAGTTATTGGAGACATACGGTTGTGCATATGCTTCAAAAAGGTCTATGAACACTCAAACGGTGTTAGGATATCCATAGCCTGCATCACATAGCATCAGAACCTCATTGTGAAACATTTTGGTGCGCTCTTCTCTAATTGCTCTCCTCAGCTGATATTGCATGGACCTGCAGTGCCTCATTTCCCGTATCAGTGCCAGCAGTTAGCAAGGCTCTGGCATATTTGGCCTTATTCATTATGCCCCTCAGATTGAGTCCAGCTCACATCCTGCTTTCATGGTGCCTCAGGTAGACATGATGACTGACTTCAGTGTTTCAGAACACGTACAGCAGGAACATGCTGGGTTTATACATGTTGGACTGAGTTTAATCCAAATAAACTGAGCAAAATCAGCAAAGACCTACTATTGTAAAATGTTTGAACTAACTATGTCCATTTCATGTGAGAAAGCTTAGGAAGCACTCACACGGGCAGCTCAGCTGCCAGATCAGAGAGAATGGCTCTTACTCGATGAGAAGAAGTAATGATCATGTGGAGAGGAGATAGTTTCATCCATAAGCAGAAGTAGACAAGCAATATTCATGTCTAGATGGTCACACGGTAGTTCTAACAAGGCAATTGTCAGTAATCTTAAAGCACATTGTTTTATGAGACGTGGAACTAGAGAAGCATGGCTTCCTATTTTTCTGTGATTTGCATCCTGCTCCACTGCCTGATCCATAGTATTGCCAGCTTCCCTTTGGCTGGGCAAAGAGGAGAAAATGGCTGTTTCAGTGGCACTGGGGCACTGCTTGGCCAGACAGCTTACGGCTGATGAATTACCATCTGATTCCTATGCCTCTGAGTGTATGAAGAGGTGGGATGTAGCTGTCTTTGGGAGGTCACTCTCTGCTACCCAATTACGATCTTTGGAGGCACTTGAGATCCTTGAGCTCTCTGTCCCTGTGCCGATTTGAAAATTGACCAGTGGCTTCAAAGGCCTCTAGAAGAAAAAGGTCTGAGAACCGACAAACTATATGATTGTGTGTACTTCATTTCCTTGGGAAGCCAGGATAACAAGTCTTTTTTAAATTTGTTTTTCATTAAACTATCTCTCAAGCAAAAGATTAGATGCAACAGCAAGAGAATTGTATGATATACAGTTTAAATTTTCAGAATATGCAAACAAATCAAGGCAAATGTCACACAAACTGATAGTGGTGGCCTCTTGGGCTAAGGCAGTTCAAGACCAGATGTCATAGAAGTCTTTGTGAAACCATTAGTTATAAACAACTCTCTATTTGTAACTGTCCTGCTGCTTGTTTCCATGTCATTTTTTTCATGAAAATCTGAATGCTTTTCCTTTCAGATATTGACAAGGGTTTAAAAAAAGGTTATCAGTGCATGAGTTCTTTGTAGTCAGTAATTCCCATGGCAGCTGTGAATTTGGAAAAGCAAACAGCACTTGCAGAATGTATCTTGGAGATAAAAACCTGGACAAAAGCTCCTTCTCTGCAGATACGTGTTTGATGGGTGTGAACCAGAGAAAAACTCGGTAGTGGCTAAATAATTTTCCTTTCTTTGGAATGGAACAGAAAATGTGTACTGAGCAGCTTTTATCAACACAAAAATTCAGAAAATGCTTGTGAAGGACCAGTAGGGGGCATTAGTATTCCATACAGAAAGGGATATTGCAGTAGTCATAAATTATTTTATGCATTTACTTTAGTATTAAAGTTGAAAAAGCTGTAAACTGTATGCTTTTTCATCCTCTGTACATCAGAGTATTTGTCTATTTTAACCCCGAATGTATAGGTTCATTTAGCTATTTTCATTTAACTGGCAATAGGCAAAGCCTTTGAAAATTTTCATATTCCTCATCTGGAGACTAGTTTGCAGCCCATTCAGTATTCAAATGTAGTACCATTTCCTCTTTCTGACAAACATTGAGTAATTAGGCTTTTCCATAGACAAGTGATTACCTAATAAATGACCTTCTGCAAAAAGGCTGTATTAAAAGGAAGCAAAAGACATATTTAGTGCAAATGATGGCCAAGCAATAAGGTGCAGGAAAAAAAGAGAAGCTTTGCATAGTCAATCTGCTTCAGCAGCTTTAGAAATAATTCAAATGCTCACTTGTGGTCTACAGCAAACGTAATTATAAGTCTGACACTACGTGTAAATTCTTAAACAAAAAATGTGATGAGCTGCTTGTCATATTGGCCATTAATTCCCTTGAAATCATAGGTACAACCAAAAGGAAGCACGATCACATTTCCTAAGGCACATACCATCAGTGTTTGTTTTAGACATAAAATGGAAACAGCCAGCAGATGACAGAATATAATGGCTGACTTGCGTGTAGCTTCCCGTGTCTTTTTTCCAATATACTTCAGGGATATCAAACAAAAGAATTGCAAAGAGAATGCCTTTGAACCAGTTTTACTGGAATGGCCAATCTCAGTCCACCCGGATTAAGCATATTTGAAAGTGCATCACGTGCAACCAGAGCTCCAAGTGTGTGTATTCTGACATCCTTTCACCACCTATCCCTTCACTGACTGTAACAAGAACTTTTGCTAGCTGCATCTGGAAGCAAAATACAACAAAACAAAGCACTTACTGTTCCTTCAGAATCAATCTTAGTGTTTAAAGTAAGAAAACATTTCTTTTTATCTGGCAATGAAGCTAAACCTTCAGAAAGCTAAAGCTTTTTCTTCTCAGTACTGAAAAAATGCAGTTGTGAGAAAATATTTCAGTCATAGAATCTTGCAAATACTTATAAAGTTAATTTAGAACTTTTCAAGCTGTCGTAAGGAGAAAAAAGATCGTGAGAGCATTCTGGGCCCTGGGCTTTTCCTGGGGCGAATAAATGGCTGTGGGTTAATAATCCTCAGACTAGCCTTGAACCTGAGTACTTTTCTCAGCATGTCAGCAGTCCCTAGAAAATGCCTTAGGCTCATCTACTCCTGCTTGATCAGATGTGTCACAAACTGGGATGGTTCAAGTGCTGGATTTTTACCCATCCTACAGCTCTGTTGATTCACTGTTTCTGGCTCATCCATTTAGAAGCGATATGAAACCCCAGCCTTCATGCAAAATATCAGGGCCGTTTCCACATGCATCCGTGCTTGTATGCAAAAGAGGAAAAAAACAGAGGCCGGTATCCTCATTGTTTAACTATGAGCTCCTACCTTAGCTAAATTAGGAGACAGTTTTCATTAAACTGTTGGAAAGAGGAGGCTCCTCCTGAGGGTAATTCAGAACAAAGGACTGTGTTAGGCCCCCTGTCAGTGTAATTTTACTTCTCCCATTACATTTCTCCAGTAGCAACTGTGCATTTTTTAAAAATAAAATGGTATGTGAAAAAAATCTCCCCTCTTTTTTTGTAGAATTGTTGAGGTCAGTTGCTAAATGAGTGCTTGAAATGTTTCTCTCTCTCTCCCTATAATATGTTCTTATATGAAGCACAGATTCAGGCCATTGCAGAAGATAAAGAACACTGTAAATTGAGATTTTAGGTATACTTTGTTTTCTCAAAGCATAAATAGAAGACAGCTGTTTGGATTTCTGGTCTGTAGTCTCCAAGACCTCTTCTTTGACCCCTTGGTATTGCAGGACCTATAATGTGTCAGAGTAGCAAATAATTTTTAATACACTTTTTGGTTCAAGGGTATCTTAGAAAAGAACTTCCAACCGACTTCTATTCAGATGTTGATAAACTTTTTTAGGTGCCTTCGGTTGACAATACAAAGATATATGTAATGAAATGCAAATACAACAACAGAATATTTCAGTTTTTAAGGGCTTTTTAAGAAGATACTGGTAAGGTATTAAGATAACAGGACAGAATCTTCTCGTGTCAAAAAGCCTTGCTCCCTCTTAGTGTTGACACTAAGCCTAGGTGCTTATTTACCAGAGGAGAGGGAAGGAAGAGGAGTATGGCACACAATGTAAGAGTGGCCAGCTGGTATCAATGTAATTCCTTTATTTCTGCTAACCTTGTATGTTGCTTTTTAAGCAACATACATTTAAGAAGCCTTGTAAGAATTTACATTTTTCCCAGACATGGTTATACCATGATAGGATTGGTTGGCTCTTGGATGGTTATGAATGGTCTCTCTTGGGTTCTTCACTCTCAGTAACAGAAAAAAAAGGACTTCTATCTTGCTACAGATGCACTAATTTACAAATAAAAGATTGAGTTTTCTTTGCCAATGACACAACACTGATAGTTCTTATCATTATGTACTACTGCTGAAGCCTTACTGCAGCTATATTTTTACTGTTATCATAACATTATTTGCATTTTAGCTGGCCTTTCTTCATTGGTAAAATAAACCATCTCAAGATATGTTATGGCCGTCAGTATCTTTTTGGAGTAAAAATATAATTAATTGTGATTTTGAACTTGCATTCTCCAAATGAAGACCAGACATGTACCTGAAGGCAGAAAACTCAAACTTTTAAGAATTCATGCAGGAGTGAATGTTTGTTGAGTCTTCCAGAAGCCTGTATTGCTGTGTCCTTGTGAGAAGATCCAGTCCCCTAATCATGGCTCAAACATTATCCGTGGCACTGTGCAAATAAACAATAATGATGGGTAATTTCCTGCCCATGTGATTTTTGTTTTCCATTTGCTTCTACATAGCTAGGATTTTGTCCTCAGACTGTAATGAGATTTGAGGGTGTTTGGCACTGCATCGGATTGGACTCTACTTCCTTCATTTCTTGACTGCATCCCAGCACATAAAAAATTCTTTTACTTAAACCAAAAGGAGCTGAAATAACCCGCTTTCCTCTTACTGTGCCCCTAGCTGCAAACATAAAGATAGGTAAAAAGATGTTTCTCATATTGTTGTTCTATTTAATAGTGTTGTTATAGTAACTGAGGTAGGGAAATATATTTTTTAGCTTTATGTTGACAGTAGTCCTTTAAACAAGAAAGGGAAAAGTAGAAAATAGCATTTCATAAGAAGTTAAAACATAGTTCAATAAAACCCATCTTTCTTTTTAGCAGCTGTTTTGTTTCTACATGCACAATGTATAGATCTATCACTTTTTCTCTTCACTCTGAAGTCACTGTTTTGTGGGCACCGGATATAGTGGTAGATGATATATGTTTTCTTAGTGTAATTAAATACAAGTATTTAATGACAATAATTATTACAATACTGTTAGTAATATAAAATATTATAAAAATGCAAAATTTTAATGAAGTTTAGCAAAAAATTTGTATTATTCCCCAAACTATTTCCTAACTCTTTGTTGGATTTCTCATATTTCTTGTATTAAGAGCAACTGTATCAATGTCACATAAATCAGAGATTTATGAAATGATGAAGCTATGAAAAACCTGTGACAGTTAAAAAGAATATCTTCAACTTTGAAATTCCAGTTACTAGTTTTCTTCTGAACCAAACTTAAAGTTCCATGTTTTTAGGGATCGGCATTTGGCTTCCTGTAACTTCCAGTAAGATGCAAATATCACGTGTAACATTACCCTATAGGACACTAGTTGAAAAATAAATAAAATTAACAAACATTAGTATGTCCAAGCATTAACTGTTTTTGGAAAACAAAATTAATATTATTTTTCTTATTTCACTGCTCTCATATTATCTCATCTCTTCTCCAACTTCCTTTACAATAGAGATTTTTAGTTCAGCTGTACAAGTCATTTGTATGCTGCCATTTTAATGTCATTAATGGCATGAGACCATTATCTTCAATTTTAATCAGAATATTTTACTTGAGCTGTGAGTCATTCCTGAAAGCTTTTGGAATACTAAAGATTTAATTTAAATAAGGCTGATGAATATTTGAAATAGAAGTTCTGTCTATGCTTCAGGTGAAGACTGTGCAATAGACCTTAGAACCCAATTCAGCAAAACAATTAAAATTACATTTAGCTTTAAGCTCATGACTAGCTGCCTTTGTTTTGTTGTTCCATTTAATGGTTCTTCCTGCTGTTATATAATTCATTCAAGATGCAATTTGGGATCTGTATCATTTGCAGACGGCTATTATATGGCAGTAGTACAAAGTCTTCCTTGAATTAGCATAATAAATATTTTTCTTTAAGAAGAGCTGTAGTCCTACTTGATATTTAATGAATTTTAAGCTGTATGGAAGTGATATTCAAATCCATCCATTCATCCATCGATAGTAACAGGAAGATCCTCCTCGTTAAATACATAGTAGATAGTTTAGGGGAAAAAAATAGATATTATGAAATCAAATGCATTGCACCTTCTATATCACATTTTCATTGTGCAGTACTTTATGAATGAAATCTTTGAGATTTAGCTGTCTTCCAAATGGGTGTTTCTTAGGTTTTCTTCTCAAAGTAAAAAGTGTGGCACCAGCATGGCAAAGTATGACTGCACTGAAAACTTTCTTTTTTTTGTCAATTTTAATTCTGTTTTTTGTATTACTGGGAGACTTTCAGGGAGTATTTTTTTCCAATATTTGCTTTTAGAACCGACTTTTAGTCTCTCACCATTTTTAAATGAAACCTGGGACTGTAGGTTGTAATGCAAGTACTTGAACCCTGTATGCTGGGGGGACAGAGGAGTGTGGGCATCAGAATGTTTGAAGAATTTGCCAGGTAATGCTGCAGCAGATGTTTCCTTTTTGGTACCTTCATTTCTTCTGAGCCACACTGTGAACTGACTATTGACCATAGCAGCCAAAATGTATTAGTTTTTTGACAGAGGTCAGCTCATCCAAAAGAGGTCAAAACAGTGTAATGTCTGACTGTATTTTTAAGCAGAAGAAAGCATGTGGGTTTTCTGCAGTTCTCCGCAAGATGCTTTTATTGCTAAAATACTTTAAAGATTAGGAAAAAACCACCCAAGTGTAAAAGCACTTGGAAAAGGTAGCCTTACATCTGTAGCAGACTGATTCTTTTTAAAAGCTTTGTTGCATTGTCTTTTGCTGCCAGCAGCTGGGAAATGAAAACTGAGGAGTAACATTTAGGAAAGATGGACAGACTTGTATGCAGTTAAGCTCAACGTCGGAGGCATCTGAGGAAACGTCTGGCCAGTCTGCTTCTCCCACAACCATTCTGGCTGCTTCCACTTTACAATTAGCTAAATTTTTGTCAACTACCAGCCCACAGCCCCTTTGCAAAACATGAAAGTTTGGGAAAAAATTAGTCCTTTTGCAGGCCTTGAAAATGATATGCTATAGCAGACACCATTCTGAAGCTCCTGTTACTCTTTGTGAGTCACACTTCCTCTACAGAGGGAGAGAGTAGAGATGCCTGTGCAGAAATGTAATCAAGTGGAAGATTGTACCATCAGTGCACAGCTGTTTCCTTTACTGGGATCCTTCCATGCTCACTTCCTTTTCTGTTCTGGGAGAACACAGCAAAATGCAAATTCACCCTTTGCAGACCCTGAAGCATATTCCCACACAAAACGACAAGTCTTTAAAAGGGAGAATTAGAGCTGAGACTATTGTTCAAAATCTCAGACTACTGCCAGACAACATTTTCTCTTTATAAATTAGATCTGGAACAGTACTTCTCACCGCAGTCCTATGGCACCATCCTGCTTCATCAAATATTCCATTATCTTAGTATTAGGAACAGCCAGAGTTATAGATTGCGTCAACCTTGCAAAGACCACCTCTTGGAATTCATCGACGGAAACTCTGCTAGGCCAGATCTGAGCAGGTCTAATTATTTGTTATGACTACTAATTAGCACTATTTTCACGTAGTTAAATTTTTTTTTGTATTCTTGAACTGTGCTAACTGAAGTTCAGGAAGGTGAGGCACTTATCCAACTCTCCAGATGGTTTTTGTACAAAGAAAATCAAACAGCTACTTTTTAATTCTGTTCCTTATGGCCCAACAGCCAATATTCGGCTGAATTGAACGGCTATGCAACACATCTAAACTATGAAACCATGAAGGGGTGATGACATTGCAATAAACAAGATGTTGATTTTTTTAGATGCACATTCAAATGTTTGCAGGTCAGGAGAGATCTCAGTGACCATCATCTTCCAAAGGCTTGCTCTGGCCCTTAGAGGGGCTTAGGCAGTGTGGAAGACTTGGCTCAGGCGCTGCTGGAAGTTAGGGCAGGCAACTGAGGGACTCAGAGGCTAGGTTTTCAGGAGCCAGTAGGGAAGACCAAGAGGAAGGGATCTGTAGAATTAAACTATATATCAGGCCAGTCCCCTCTCATGAGAGGCAGTATTGCCCACTTTAAAGGACAAAATACTTTGATTGGATTGCCCTTATTCCAACCTGCAACTACATGGAAAAAGCCAACTGACCATTTGGCAGATGTTCCCATCTAGACAGATACTTTCAGTCTACAGCTGAAAACAACGAATTAACTACACTTCAGTAATCATACTTCTGAGTGACCACCCATTCCCAAATAGAAAAATGAATGTACCTTTCAAAAAACTACAGCTTGCTTGCAGCATTTTCTGGTAAATACAATGCAAGTTCTTGGTGTAAAGCCTTCTGTTTATAAAGCCTTATTTATAAAAACAAATACCATGGTAAACGATGCCCCACATTGTATTAAATAATTTTACTGCTTTATGTGTGTCACGACTGGTGTAATACAGATCTGTCTCTGACTGCCCACTGAGTGCAACATGATGCTTAGAAGTGAAATGCTGCTGAAGCAACTGTGAGCCCATTGAAAAGACACCAGTTTATTTTAAGAACAAAACAAAATTCCATTCTGTATCAAAGCAAAACAGTTACAGATGAGCAAGGCTGTCCAGGGAAGTAAATTACGTGGAAGTAAAGAATAAATGTATTAGAGTATGTTGGCTGTGGACCAAGAGGTACATTTCATTATAATTGGTCTGTTGAAAGAATTGATCTGTGAGTACAATCCCTCTATGTCAAACCAAAGTAAATGTTATAAATCAGTGAAGTTGTATCATTTGAATATCTGTAAGAAGAATGAAGCCACTCAAAACTAACACTGTTTATGCAGGATTTTTTTGTTTGTTTGTTTTGTGTTTTTTTTTTTTAAACTGCAATGTTTGCCTTGGAAAAAAAAGGGGCTTGCAAGTCTATTCATTGAAGCAAGTCTAAGCATCTCTTGCAAGTTAAGGAGCTGGGCATTTCACCAGGGCAAGTAGTAATGTCTATGTTACTCAGACTGAGTTCCAGCAGGCTGGGCTTTTTTCCTTGTCTATATGGTGTATTCCATGCAGGGGCTCTTGTTTGTGGTCAAAGAACCTGCCACTAGATATTTAAACATCGGCTCTATGAGAATTACTTAATCACAAGACAATTTAGGGTATCTCCACATTTGTAGCTGCCTGATGACTCAAAGCTATAACATTCAACTGGGAAACAAACTGGCCAGTCATTTTGTAGAGGTCCAACAGGAAGGAAAAAGAGCCACATATTTTACTCTTAAAATGGCTCTTAGTCATGAAATAAGAAGCTTAGAAATGGAGACTACTCACTAGATATACATATCTATATAAAACAACTGCTTTTGCAAAACATTGGCTTTCGCACATCAAAGGAAATGAAATTGACCTCTTGAACCCAGCCTATGCTTAGTGATCTGGTAAGCGTAACACAGGGAGCTTCACTCTTTTCCACCCTTGTCTGGGTGATTTGGAAAGGTAATGCCCCTGGGTCTGATCCTCTGGGATGCAAGAGAATGAGAAAGATAAGGCAAGGAAATCCAAATCCAGCCCATGTACTAGTTCAACTTGAAGGCCATTGCAATAAGCAGTTCCCCCAAAGAACAAAAACATCAGATCTCAAATCTAAAGCATCTCTTTGAAGGAATCAAAGCTTTTATATCATCCTAAAGGCAATACAGCAGCAAATGATACGAATTCAGACTCCTGTTGTTAGTTATTTATTGGCATGAATTCTACTAGCAGCAAAACAGAACATAAATGTTGGTCTCACACTTTTTACTTTAAAATGACTGTTAAAAAGAGAAAGCCTTGGTAACTTTAACTACCTGTGTATGAAAAAGCAGTCGCACAGGTGACAGTGTTTCATATGGAGTACCTTTGTTTGCATTCACCTCTAACGTGCACCATTAACTGCCTTCCTATCCTTCCTACTAGTCCTGGTAACCTGGCTTCTTCCAGTAACTGGTGATCCTATGTGCTGCCTCTTTTTTTCCTGGCTGAGGAGGAAATTGCTGCCCAGTACACATTCTCAGCTCTTTGATCCCTCTTCAGAAGGGCAGTTTGTCTCCTTGCAGTTCATTCAAGATCACTTTAAAGCCAATTATCTTTGCCTTGCATGATGATACATGATAATTAATGGGAATGGGTAGTGATGGTTAAGAGCTCTTTATAGCTACTATACCTGGAATATATTGTATAATAAAGCAGTGTTATAAAACCACAGTAGATATGAGGCTTTTACCCAATATTCCTGAGTTTTGTGTTATACCATTATATTTTAAGCTCATTGCACTTAATGCAAGTGATATATCCCATTTTATTAATCAAAAGGCAGCAAAGATGGCCAAAAAGCTCAGTCATGAGACATTCAGGATGAACTGAAGGGCACTGGTGTACCTATTTCATCTGAGATGATAAAATCTTGAAATGGGATTTAAGTATGGATTTTTCTTGTTTCTGCCCTTAAAAATTTGTCTTAAACTTTTTGCTTGTCTTCTGTGTCTTATTTCTGAGCCATATATTTTGAAACTAGATCAGCTGCTGTTTCATGTATGGTTAAACCAGTAAAGTTATGCTCATACATATAAACAAGAAAATGCAGAATAATTTGGGCTTAAAGGTACTACAATAAACCTTAGAATTTAAAATATAATTAACAGAATACCTTGTAGATAGGCATACTTTTTATCACAGGATCTCAGAATGACCTCAGATAGTATCTTCACTGTGAGATGCTGACATAGAGGAACACGTCAATCCTAACTGACTCACCTAATACTCCTAACAAATGTACCTCAGAATACCCAGGTTTCTGGCTTTGTTGTCCTGCCCTATTTGCCATCAGATAAAATGCAGTGTTAACCAGGTGATAGCAGAGAATTGTCTTAGAATGATAAAACGAATTTAAATTTCTTTATTGACTTCTATTATTGAGATGCATTTTTATGCTTTGACTATCTCTAATTAAAACAGTAACCCATCTTAGTCAAACATGAGGGTTTGTTGAACACTCTGTAATTCCAAGAATGACCTATGTAAAGGTAGACTTATGTTCAACAGTGCCTATTAATAATCTTGTGCTTTAAAACAAAGCAAACAAGTAAAACATTTAAAGAATGTTATAACTATCCCGAGGCTAAATTTTAAAAATTCAGACAGTTCAGATACACTTAAAATATATCTTTTAACATGTTAAAGTTAATAAATCAAACAGCTAAAGTAATTTTCTTTGCATTCTGATACGGATTGACAATAACCCCATGTTTAAGGGTATTTGTGTGCACTGCCTTAAGGGATGTAAAACTGTTCTATTACATACAGACCATGTTTTTCCTTGTTATATTTCTTATGCCATATTTTATAACTGAGTGTAATTTTTTTGTGAACTTGCAAGGAAAGACAGAAAAGAAACTGTAAGATTATAGTGCATCAAATTCTTCCACATTCTTAGCTGTGGAATGCTTCTAAGTTCCTAGGGCTCATCATTTCTCAAAAAAGATTAATTTTACTAGCTTCTGATTTTTTTGTGAGCTTCTGTGAGTAGAACTATCTGTTTCCTTGTTATTTCTTTGTATGTATTGGGAGTTGTGAAAGGCAGTTTTTGGAGGAGTTATGGAAACATAAAACAGCATGATCTTGTGTTGCCCGTGGCAGCTAGGCAACTGAGGGGCTAATTAGGTGGCCATTATGGTAGGGATGTAAACTGAAACAGTGGAAGTCTCAGCAAAGGAATCTGAGAGGAACTGCTTCTCCCACAGCATATGTTACTGAGTACGTAAATTTATATGTATATATATACGTAATGCTATGACAAGCCTAGCAGGAGTATATATTACCCTAATTGGCCTTGATTCTGTTCCCACCGAACTAATTGGCAAAGGTCTTAGAGACTCCAGTGTATTGGGACTACAATTATTGGCAGCATGAGCAAAGACTCATGGATCTGTCATAGGTGAAAAATTAGCACGTTAGGTTCATCCCTGCCTTTGTCTTGTATTCAGAAGTGAGCTAATCTCATAGACTTCATCCATACTCTGAAAGGGTGGCTATATTAGATTTCTTTGGGCTCTATGTTTTACCATTGGATAACATAACTCTGTTCTTACATTTGAAATATTCTTACCCTTCTTTGAGCAGCCTATTGTGCACCACCAGTACTGGCAGCTATCTGCTGTTTCAATGTAATATGTTTGGATTCCTGTAGTTTTAAAGATTTTTCAATCTAATAAAATCATAACCAATCAATTTTTCTAATGTAAAGATTTAAAACTGCAAACTGTTTGCTAAGAAATATTTCCAAGCTAAGATGCCTGCTGGACTGTGTAATAGACTCTGTGTGATTGGCCTAATTCTGCACTCTTAACAACTTTGTGTCTTTATTGATGTTTTCTGCAGTGCTCAGGCTATGAAAAATTATGCGTCCTTCTCTGCAGTTTAGAGAAAAATAAGTCATGGCTGCTAATGATTTCACCCTATCTATTCATTAGAAATAAATGAGCATGGATGGTTGGTGATATTTTGTCTTGTACTGGTCTGGTAATATTTGTAAATAGGATAATAACTTTTCTAGTACTTTCCCTCTCCCTCACTTGAGACTTGTTGCTGTCAAACCCAGGAAAGGCAAGTCAGGCTGATGAGCTAGAAAGTGCCATGAAAGGTACTGAAGCAACGCAAGAGCCTGTCAAGTCAAGTGGCTCCTCCTTTCAATCACATGAGGTTCCAGGCCTGAAAAATAAGAGCAGTGTGATTTCTCAGAGTTAATTGGAAACCTCCTCTTTTCTGCTGACTGTTCGCCTTGAGGACCTGACAGGCTAGAAAGGGAAGATGTCTAGTCCATCTTCCTGCTGAGGCCAGGATCAACCATAACTGTGTTATCCCTGGCAGATATTTATCTAGCCTTTTCTTAAAATCCTCTAGTGAGGGTAAGTCTACAGTCTTCCAGGCTGTTTATTTCAGTGTACCACTACTTGTGTTGCTAAGAAGATTGTTGCATAAGCCAAATCATCTTTTCACGTGATCTAAGTTCATTAGTTTCTCCGTTTGCTTCATTAGTTTATCTGTTTGCCATAGACATGAACACAATGTTCTTCTTTGTCCTTGGCAGCAGCTTTTGTGCATGTCATTGTTGTATCTCCTAAATCTTCTCATGTTTAAACCAAGCATTTTGAGTCATTTTCAAAATGCAATTCACATTTTTTAGGTCTCTGGCTCCATTAGCTGTTTTTATCCAGATTTGCTTCATCTGGCCCATCATGTTCTTTGAAGTGTGCTGCCCCAAACTGGTCATCATGCTCCCATTGCTCTCCTAAGCAGGACATAATTCATCTGGTTATTATATTAATCTTTCTAATCATATGAGATTGGCAGGCCATGCTGCTGTTCATAATCCCAGGGTGATATTTAGCTTTGGTGTACCAACCAGCATGAGAACAGATCTTGAAAAGAAGATCTCAACAGTATCTGGTACTACCTACATTAAGACCATCTTTCTTTTGCTTGCTTACAAGAGGGTCATAAGAGATGGAACCTCATTAAGTTTTCTGACAAATTTTAGAATGGATATAAGAATTTGCAGTATCAATAATACGCTATGAGAGGAATTTTTGTTTCCTGACAGCAAAATGCCTCTAGTAATACTTATGGTTTATTAGGGAAAAAATCTCTATTTTTGATGGGGATGCTGGCAGAAATGAAATGGTACCTGGGTATGTGCCTGTCTCCTTAACTCTGTTTTGCCTTCACTGAAGTAGATCTGAGCCTTTTAAGAGGGCAGCCAACAAATCAGACAGGGATTTTCCCAGGAAACCCGTTCATGTGTTGATGCCTTTTGTCCTCCTGATTTAAATTATTATTTTTCTTGCTATTTTCCAAAATAAACCCATGCATTTTTAATAGAAATAATTTCAAGTTTCCAATTAGTAAATAATTTCTGGAATCAAAGTTTGCATATTAAAGCAAACCCTGGAACGCAAACTTTGAAATCTCTGTGGCTCCATATAAATACATTAAAAGGAATCAAAGTTGTAGTTCGGAAAAAAAATGGCATTAAAATAGATTAAGAACCTAAATTATTAGCATTATTTTATAGCATGTGGCAATCTTGGTCATGGATCCAAATCCTTTTCAGCAGTGGCATACTCCATAAAGATAGCACTTGCCTAAAAAAATGGTACTTACCTTGAGGAACCATGTAAAAAAATTATTTAGATCATAGCTATACGCTTGCTAATAGAGGATAACAGATAGATTTATAGAGATAGATGAGAAGTAAAAGGAAACAATAATTTGCTAGAAATAAGTTGTGATCAGTATAGTATTCAAGTCTGGGGTGGGGAAAATAATGAAATGTAATAATGCTTTTAAAAAGATCCTGTGTGATTCTGCTGTTTTACATAAGGGAGGAGGAATAGGGATACTTCAAAATTATAATTTCAACTAAAATGTGAGGTGAAGGACTAATTATACATAATAGTTTCATGTCTTTTAGATGAAATGTTTATTGTACACTGCATTCAGAGAAGATTATCTCTAAATACAACAATTTTAATGATAAAATGTAAACCTTTAAACCTCATTAAGCTTTGACTTTATTTATCACAAGCAATTGTAGGAAAGTCAATTAGAATCTACAGAAAGCCTTTGAGCATGACACCTTTGTGCTTGGATCAAAGTGAGGAATACCTGTGAGGTTAGGGGTGAATTCAAATCAAAGGCTCATGGTGAGAAAAAAAAATGAACGTTAGCAAACATGGACAAAGCAATTCTTTCCAAAAAGCTTTTTGCTATTGTTAGTAGATATGATAATATTTTACAAAGGTTGCTGCATTGTCAAAGGGTGCTTGTATATTGCTTTGAAGCTAAGTTTTCAGAATATTGCAGCTAAAACTGGGCAAAACTTCTATAGCCCAGCAAAAAGCCCAAGTAGTCTTATTTGGACACAATATTTGCTGAAGTTCAGCTTAAATTAACTGTCTGAATCTCCTGGAGTTTGAGGTGATCTATTCTATTTGAAACAAGGCAAGCATGATACATGGTGGAGCAGCATTTCAGCCTGCAATGGGACTTCTTCCTCACAGCGTGCCTCAGACTATCTTGTTTGATGCAATTTATTATTTTTTTTTCTTCATTTTTAATAATGTCAGCATTTGTTTCCTCCATTCCCTTGGAATTTCCTTGAGGTTTATTTTCACATCTTTTGTTTTGTGGGGTGGAAGAGACAGCATTTCCTTCTTCCACTCTAGCATGCAGAATAAGTGAACTGAGAATGGGAAGCAATTGCTTTTTCCCTTGACTCGGCAGAAGTAGGAACAAGAAATATTTTTGTGATGTGGCTTCTATCACTTCCCAGTGGCCTATAACTCAGCCCGGAGTTAAAATCTGCAAATCTGCAATCTGCGCTGAAAGTAGCCTTGTTATTGTGTGGGTTGACTGAGGTAATAAACAAAGTATAATGTTGGAGAAAAAGCACAGATAATCATAAAAATGAATGGCACATACAGAAGAAAGGGCAAATATTTGCATGAATATTGTTCAGTTGCTTTTGAATGCTTGGCTGTTAGAAGAAGCCAGAGAACTTCCCTTTTTCTCTCTCTCAAGGTTTATATGGCTTGCTATAAAGAATCAAACTTGAAAAGTATTATACTGATTATATATATTAGAAAAATTATGATCCTTGCATGCAGGAGTGTAAGCACAAGCATAGCCCTATAGAGGAGCTGTAATTAGGACTGCGCATATCCTGCCAGGCAGCTGCCAGTCAGCTGTTTCTCTTTTCACTTCAGCTGTCAGTGGGTTGAAAGGAAATAGAAAAGACAGAGCATTTTAGTGCAGGAAAAAATCAAGTCTGTCTCTCTCCCTTGCTAGCCTCCACAGGGAGAGAAAAGATTTCTTTTCCTTAAATGGACAACAGCATACCTAAGGAATCATACCATCTTTAATGAAATCTTAAGCAACTGAAATTACAGGATTAATTTTATTACATTAGCAGACATGAATGAAGGTCTAACAGTTGGAAATGAAATGCTGCTAACAACATGATAATAAACTATTTTTATCTTTGTTCTGCCTAGAAGTCCCGTGCAATTAGTGTCCAATAAGCTCTTATTTAATAAGACATGATGAACACTTTAAAAATGAAAGCTATTTCTTTGAGAATAAGATACATATTGTGTACGACCTGTAGAGAACTACATTAAAACACAGAAGTAACTGTGAAAATCAACAAGTGAGGGGAAAAGTTCACAAGGCTGAACTACAGCTTTGTACTTATGCTGGTTGAGGATTTTTTCTCATTAATGACTTCTAAAAAACCCTTTTACACATGCCAGAATGGAAGTGTTTCTGGAAAGATACTCAAGCTGGACAGGAATGATCGGAAAGGTGTCTTTGGTTTGGGATCTGAAACAAGTGAAACATAAAATCAGAGAATCGCCTAGGTGGAAAAGACCTTTAAGATCATTGACTCCAACCATCAACCTAACACTGTCAAAACCACCATTAAACCATGTCCCTCAGCACCATGTCCACCTGTCTTTTAAATACCTCCAGGGATGGTGATTCCACCACTTCCATGGGCAGACTGTTCCAATGTTTGATGACACTTTTGGTAAAGGAAGTTTTCCTAATATCCAATCTAAACCTCCCCAGATGCCAACTTGAGGCCATTTCCTCTCGTCCTATTGCTTGTTACTTGGGAGAAGAGATCAGCCCCCACCTCTCTACAACCTCCTCTCAGGTGGTTGTAGAGAGCGATAAGGCCTCCCCTCAGCCTCCTTTTCTCCAGACTAAACAACCGCAGTTCCTTCAGCTGCTCCTCATAAGAGTTATTCTCTAGGCCTTTCACCAGTTTTGTTGCTCTCCTCTGGACAGGCTCCAGCACCTCAATGTCTTTCTTGTAGTGAGGGGCCCAAAACTGAACACAGTATTCGAGGTGGGGCCTCACCAGTGCCGAGTACAGGGGAAGAACCACTGCCCTAGTCCTGGTTACCACACTATTCTTGATACAGGCCAAGATGCTATTGGCCTTTCTGGCCACCTGGGCACACTGCTGGCTCATATTCAGCTGGCTGCCAGCCAACACCCCCAGGTCTTTCTCTGCTGGGCATCTTTCCAGCCACTCTTCCCCAAGCCTGTAGCACTGCATGGGCTTGTTGTGACCCAAGGGCAGGACCTGGAACTTGGAGTGGCTGAACTTCATACCATTGGCCTCGGCCCATCGATCTAGAATAAACGTGCATGTGCACGTGTGTGTTTGTGAATGAGGGAACGAGCCTGAAGGAAGCTTCCATGCCATAGCAGCCGCTGGCTGGCAGGGAATCTGAAGGCGGTGTCAGCAACAGGGGGCTCCCCAAAGCACAAGGGTGTGGAGAGCTGTTACTCATTTTCTTGCTCTTCCTAACTTGCATTTCAGACAGTGGATTTTCTGATAAGCCACGATGCAACACAGTAAGGGTTTTGTGGAACCTTCGTTTAGCAATTACTTTGATTACTCTCTCTGTTCTGCATAGGTCTATGATTTACAAAAGATTTCCTTATCAGTATGAAAAGTATGCATTGAATTAAAAGCTTTCTTTCGTAAGTGGAACCACATTTTGCGAATTTCACCACAAAGTATATCCTTTTCTGATAATTTTTTCCTCTGTATTTAAAACCAGAAAAAGGTCTTTAGCAAGAAAAAATAACTTCCTAGATGCTTTTGCTCTCTTTTACTATTCAGTAGAACAACCATATTTGTTCAAATTCTCCCAGATGCGACATACAAGCAGTGGCTCCTGATCGGTGGCAGCCTCTGAAACGGTGTACGGGGTGGGGGTGCCCAGGCTGGGCTGTCGGGGGGGGCTGCCGGGCGGCCCCTGTGGGGAGCGGCCGGGGCTGCCCCGAGCCGGACACAGCCGGTTCCAGCCGGCTCCGACCGACCCAGCGCAGGGCAGGGCTGAGCCCAGCAGCCACCATGGCGGCGCCGCGGGGAAAGCCTGGGTCAGAAAGGGCAAAAGGCTGCCCGGCAGCCAGGGCTGAGGGGAAAAGTGTGAGAAACAGCCCTGCCAGCCCTGAGGGGAGAGGGGGAGGAGGGGCTCCAGGCACCCCAGTAGGGATCCCCTCCAGCCCCTGGAGGGACCATGCTGGAGCAGGTATCCACACGGCAGCCGTGGAGGACCCTGCACTGGAGCATAATATGCCCTGCAGGAAGCTGCAGCCCACGGGAAGGACCCACGCTGGCGCAGGTTTGTCCTGCGGGACTGCAGCCCGTGGAGAGCCCACGCTGGAGCAGGGGAAAAGCGTGAGGAGGAGGGAGCGGCAGAGAGGAGCTGCTGTGGACCCACTGCAACCCCCCGTTCCCCAAGATACCCCTGTGCTGCTTGGGGTGGAGAGGCAGAGGAGCTGGGGAAGAAGGTTGGGTGGGAAGGTGCTTTAGTTTTTGTTTCTCACCATCCAAGTCTATTTTTAATTAGCAATACATTAAATTAATTTTCCCCAGCTAGAGTCTGTTTTGCCCATGATGACAACTGATAAGACAGCACTGTGTCCATACCTCCTCCCACAGGCTTTTTTAATCTTATTTTCTCCCCCTGTCCTGTGGAGAAAGGGGAGTGAGAAAGCATCTGGGTGGGCATCTGGCAGCCAGCTGAGGTCCACCCACCACGAATGGCATTTCAGAAACTTCCTGTGATAAACCATCACTTCCATCCTAGATTACCCAACAAGCACACTCACCTGCATCCACAAATCTGGTTAGGTTTTAAGGCTCCTATACAGAAATTTCTGGGGAGTGATCCATTTTAAAGATGCACGTAAGAACAGATATGGCAGAAGACAATCTGTTTCTTCCCATTGACACTTAAGGTTATGAAATAGATTTGCATTTGGCATAATAGCCATACATTTGAAAGTCACTAAAATAACTATTTGTTGATTTTTACAGGCTATTTTCAAATAGGGGCATTCTCTTTCCTGTGGGAGCCTGCCTGGAACCCTAGCAACTGTTTTGTTAAACACACCAGTGAAACTGAAACCTCTTCATACACTTCTTTGGTGTAAGAGACTTTTTTTTGGTAGTAGTAGTAGTACTAGAACAGAGAGCAGCTTTTTATTCAGTGCTTTCAAACAGCTACCTCTGGAAACCTTTGTAACCTTTTTTTTTGTCACAGGGAGGTTGAGGAGGAATTATGTAAACTAAAAATGTCAATGCTGTTTCTTTTGTCAAGAGCTTTGGTCAGAAGCTGTTTTAAAGAATGTCTTTGAATATGGGCAGGGAAGTCTGTACATATGATATTTGTCAAGTACAGCTTAAAGCAATTATAGATTTGGAAGAGGAAAATACCGTACGTACAGGCTGAGCTTTTGGTCATGACAAATCAGAATCAAGTTTGGCATTTGACTGCTATGTTGCTATCCTATTGATTAGGCTTGTAAAGGAAATTGTATTACTGAGGCTGTTGACATCTTCTGAGCATGAAAGAGGAAGACATTGTTGGTGGTGTCAGTTTGCACCTGCATCCTCTCTCATTGCTCTGGTAATATTCACCATTTGCCATGTAGAATAATGCCAGTCTCCAGTAGCACTAAGCTAAAGTTTAATTGACTCCAAGCCTCATCATTATTTCGAGAAAAGTTATATAGCGTTTCATTGGAACACACAAAATTCTTCACTCCGGGGAACAGCATTCTGTATATGACATATGGTACTAACTAGAATGCTGCTGGTGTAAAGATTCAGAGATCTCTCAGTCCTGGTTCATGTGTTTTATGGCATTGTCATATTCCCTCATGTCAACTGATGTTCTCCCCATGGCTACAGGCTCGTAAAGCAGGAGTCCAACGATTCAGGGATTCCCTTTGTGTTTTACATTCAATATGCTTCTAACACATATTTTTTTTCTTGAACTGAGCAAAATAAACTAAGACTTTATGAGATGCCTATTTTTTTCCCCTGTGTAGTAGCTTAGCAGTTACATACCTTTTAGTTGTGGATATCTTACATCATTAAACTACTGTCCTTGTAAGTGTGCAATCCAAGCATTATTTCATAGGATAGGGATAAAAATAAGTTTTTAAAAAGTCATTGCAAAACAACTCTTTCACAGCCTATATATCCCAGTCGAAGATACTGAAAATACCACTGTAAAATTAACTCCTTCATTTGACAGACATAGCTATGTAGCTTCAACTTTAAAGTCACAAGAGGGATCAAATACAGTACATTAGAGCTTCACTACTTTCTTATAAAAACCTTCTAGTAGATGTGAGCTGTAGGAGCAGCACATAATCATATAACAAAGTACAGAATGGATCTGCTTGTGTGAGCAAGAAGTTACACTGGAGAATCATGGAATCACGGAATCACGGAATTTTCAGAGTTGGAAGGGCCCTCTGGAGATCATCTAGTCCAACTCCCCTGCTGATGCAGGAATGCCTACAGCACATTACTCAGGACTGCAGCCAGGTGGGTCTTGAAAATCTCCAGAGAAGGGGACTCCACAACCTCCCTGGGCAGCCTGTTCCAGCGCTCTGTCACCCTCACTGTAAAGAAGTTTTTTCTTATGTTTGAATGGAACTTCCTGTGTTCCAACTTGTGCCCGTTGCCCCTCATCCTGTCACTGGGAACCACTGAAAAGAGTCTGCCTCCATCCTCCTTCAACCCACCCTTTAGATACTTCTAAGCAGTGGTAAGGTCTCCCCTCAGCCTTCTCTTCTCCAGGGTAAAGAGTCCCAGCTCTCTCAGCCTTTCCTCATAAGGGAGATGCTCCAATCCCCCTATCATCTTTGTTGCCCTACGCTAGACTCTCTCCAGTAGGAGAACTGGAGGTACTGGGTGGTGTCTGCCTATTTCATTCCTACAGAAGTGGAGAAAGCAGGAACAAAGTGAAGCTCTTGATTGTGAAGCGTAGCCACATCTACTTCAAAAACAGCAATTCCAGTGTTGAAAAAACTTACTCATATATTCACCATGGTATGTGTTCCAGTGTGCTTATGAACCTACTCCCTGGGTGACTGAAATCTTAACAAAGAGCTGGGGTGGAGGGGATTATTTTGAAATTTAACACTGCTATACTATTTCAAGGGAGGCCACTGGTTTGAAGATGTATCTTGAACCCCAGAACAGACTGATTGAAGCCTGAGCGATGTCAATTTTCAGTAGCAGTCAAGGAGTTTGTTTCCAAAGTGCAAATCTGAAGAAAGAACCTCAATCCTTGCTCAGTTGTGGAACATGCTAATAGAGTCCTTGTAGTGACTGTAACATTTTATGAGTGGGTTGGTTTGGCTAAACCTCATCTCCACATAGTAGCGCTGAGATGTAGACATTATTATGCCAGATTGGAACCACTAGCAGATCTCTCTATTATCCTCATTTTGGGTTGTTAGCACTTCTCCAACCAATGCCTTACTGCTAATTGAACTAAATCTTTTCAAATATATGCCACAAATTCTTGATACAGTGTATGTGATCAGAAGGGTGTTTTACTGCATGAGTCATAATGGAGAGAAAAGAATTGTCCAAAACCAGCATGCTTGGGTTTTTAGGGGAAGAGAAACGAAATTACATGAAGTGGTGGTTTCCAGAACCAGTGTAGTAGAGAATTTAAGTTATGGACAACACTAGTCAGTATTTCTAGTAAAGATCTGAGTGGCAAAGGAGTGCACTTGAGTGGCACTGCCTGCAAATACAATAGGATTGGTTGCAATTACTGTAAAATGAGATTTCAGGCTGATCTTGACAACCTGGAGAAATGGTCTGAGATAAATTAAATGTAACCTGACATTGGTCAATATGCACTCTTAGCTAAACATTTTGCAGAATCAAGATAGGGATTAGCTGACAACAGCTTTGTGGAGGAAGGTCTTGAGATTACAATGAAAGGGTCAATATCAAACTTGTGAAAAACAGCAGCATCAAACTAAGTTCATAAATTTGTGAAAGTCATGAGAAACAGTTCTCTGCCTTCCCAGGCACAGGGGAGTACCTGCTGGACACTGTGAAAATCTTAGGCAAATATGTTAAAGGGTGAAGTGGACTAACTGGACAGGGTCCTGAGAAGTTGTTGTAAGGGAGAAGGGCACCAACACTGCAGACAGGCAGGTGAGCACCAGGCATTGCTGTTCAATAGTGTTCAAGAACAGGTGCAACCATGAGAGAAGGAGACACATGAGAAGATACACGAAGAGACATGTTCAGAGAAATGTGGGCATAAAGCAGAGGAGGAGAAATGGAGGAGACACATGGACACTGTTGGGAATATGGCTGTAGATACACTCTTGGAAGTAGGTGCTCAGTGCCAGAGGAGGTACCTCTGATGGGCTGCAGCCCCTGCCTGGGAGAGACCCTCCTAAGAGATTATGGACCTTGGGCAACCCACACCAGAGTAGGGACATCCCTGATGGAGTGTGGTCCTTAGAGGACCCACACCAGAGCATGGACACCCCTCAGAAGACTGCAATCCATGGGCAACCCAGGCTGGGGCAGGGACATCTCTGAGGAGCTGTGGCCCCTGGAGGACCCTGATGGAACACAGGAGCAGTAAGAAATATGGAGTAGTGGAGGAAAATGAGTAAGAAGCGAGGGGCAGCAGAAAGAAACCATTACACAGACACCTCCCCAAAGGGACTGGGAGTGTAACTTGAGTGTAATGTGTGGTGACAACGGGACGGGGTAAGTTGAGCCTAGGAAGGGGGAAGGAGAAAAGCTGGACTGAAGCTGTGTCTGGGGAAGGGGGCAGTTATTTCCCTAAGGGAAGGTTTTAATTGTTTGTCTTCTTTTTTTCTCAATACCCAAATCAGTAATTAAGTTTGTATTAATTAGCAATAAAATAATTGAGTAAAATTGCCTGAGTTGAAACTCTTTTGCCAATGACTGTGGCAAGTACTGAGCTCAAGTTAGACATTGTGAACAACATTCTAATAGCAAAGATGTTTAAGTAATACAATAGCTGTCCTAGATTCTGTAGTTGCAGGTCTGGATGTTGTCTTAATACAAATGTTGCGTAGGGATCACCCAATTCACAGGACTGATTTTTTGATCTCATTAGTCATGCTTAGGGAGCAGTGCCTCCCTCTATTTCCCTGCTCTGCCTTGCAACTCTCATTCCCTTGATTTATAATTCTTAGAAGCCTCTAACTTTCAGTCTCCTGCCTCCTTTTACATTCCCTTAAATATTTTGCTCTTAGGGTCATTTTGGTCTCTGGTCTTGATTATACACAGACACATTTTATTCACCATCAGCAGACGTGCGGTAGTCCCATTCTCTTTTCTTCTGTGCCCTTCTGGTTTGTCTTCCCTCATCTTAGCTGCAACCACGGAGTTCAGTATTTGCTCACCTTTATCGGCAATTTATAGAGATAACTCCAAAGAGAGCCTTAACTAATGAAATACTGGGTGACTCGGTGATATCAATGATTTGATTGCTAGCCTAAGAATTAGGTTTGGGAGTACCACTAAATGATTGGTAAACCCTTTAGAATATTGTGTATTCCTGGCAGAAGGTAATTAATGCCATCCAATTAGAATTCAGAATTCTGCACACTTGGGACCTAATGGAGCAAATAATTATGCTGGAAGTACGTACAAATTCATCTGCATTTACAAATGCTAAACTCACATTAAAATCTATGGCTTTTCAAAGATCACATAAATATTGTCTTTTGAGATAGGAAATTGAATATTTTAAAGATTTCCTGTGGGCATATTTCATGCTAAGCTTTCATTTTTAGGAAGGATCACATGTAATTCTTCTTTGTGTCTCAGATTTCCCAGTGGTAACACACAAAATATTTTACATTCAGTTTCTTTCTTGCAGCTTCAAACTTTTCAATTCAAATAACAAAATATTTAGATACAAGTATGGTGACTCTGCCAGATACTGCAGCAACCAGAATCCATACTGAAAATATGCAGAACTATAGTTCAAGTTTTCTATCCAGAACTCAAATATTATGAGTGGTTCTGCAAGAAGGGAGAAAATAATATTGAGTCCTCTTTGTACCTGGCTCTTCCCTATTTGAGATTGTTCACAGTTTTTGGGAATCGATCACTTTTTGTTTGTTAAGAGGGGGTTGGGAGTAATACTGTATAACCATTGAGCCACAGAATATGTTTAGTGCTGCAATCTCAAATAAGAACTATCTGGATTCTGCAGCCAAAAAGTCATTCTCTGCTGCATGAAGCCTCTACCAGCAGCTAGATTTAGTCTGGGCATGATAGGGTGTGGACACTTCTGACCAGAGGTGCTTGTGCTACCACTGCCAGTTGTGAAATGCAGCCACCTAATCCATTCTGTGGCATTTAACTCTTCCACCTGTACTTTTGGCTGTTGGTTGTTGCTGATTTACGTCAGCTGCCACATAGCATCACTCCACAACAAATTCAGAGCATCTGGGCAGAGAACTGAGAGCACAGTAGTGTTGTAGGGTAGACTCCAGTCTCTGCAGGGTGGTGTTCTGGGTCACAGAAACACACCAACCTCAGACCAAAAAATCTTAGCTATATGTCTGCCAAGGTCATGGATAAATTTTTACACTATTTTTATGCCATTTCACAAGGTTTGGCAATAGGTTGCTATTGTAAGTGTATGCAGTCATAACAAAAAGCAGCTATATATCTTCTCCACTTTGATGTAGCCTGTCTTCACCCTATGTGTGTGTGCCTAAAAGCACTCCCAACATTTTTGCTTTGCTATGGGTGGATGAATAGACTATGGGTAATGGGGTTGTAGCCTGAACTTAACAGTAAGTGGCTCTGGTGTAGAATATAAAACACACTGAGATGGAAAGCAGTATTTTTTAATGCATTATAAATATCTCATACTTTATATAACACCTATAATTGGAAATTTTCCATTTAAATTGTGTGATTCAAATTGCATTTGTGTGACACTACTTGAAGCTCCATATCCTCATAACTAGAGTTTTATCTCATCATATTAATGATCATTTATTCTCTCAGTACTAAGACAAACAGGTAAAAAGAAAAGAATGAATTTTAAAAGATATATTTTTATAATGCTGTCTGCCTTTTCCTTTGTGAGTTACATGCTGTTAATACTAAAGAAGCAACCACACCTCACCAACTTTCATTCCATTCAGTCATAACTGTGTTGTTTATTTTACATGCGCATTTTGAGGTTTGTGAGTAAGGGATGATACATCCTAACTGAAAGAAGACCTCTGAACACAGTAACTGCAAACTTTCATTACATTTTTGAGAAGGCAAAAGTGTCTGTTGCAGTTGTATACATGCAAAAAAATGAGCCAGGATGGAAATCTCAACACCTTTAGAGTTCTGTTTTTTCTGTCACTGGAACACATCAAATAAGTCTAAGAACAACTCAAAGGGGAAGGACTTCATAGCAAGTCATAATAAAAAAACCCCAAACTGCTCCAGCTTTTTGTGTTTGCGCCATTTGCTTCCTATGCTTGTACTACAATAGAGTTTCTTTAGTTTCATTTTAGGTAGGTTTGCCCACTACAATTTGCTAAAAATGTGTGGTAGAGAAATCAGGAGATCTTACTGTTTGACAGTAACAAAACCCAAATTCTTTTATTCTTTTAATAGCACATCTTCCCATTAAGTGAAAAACTTTATAGAATCTGGGACATGTTAGAATAAAGGTCAAATAGTCTAGCATTACTACTTATCATTCTGCAATTATGTTATAAAAATCCTATCCATCTTAATGGATATATGTAAAAAGTCAGAAGCAGGACATTTCTGTGAAAATTGTAACCCTACAGTTCTTTGCACCATTACAGGTTATTTTCACCACATTAAGTATTTAAATCATTTTAGATTTTGCTAGAGGTGAAGGCTCTAAAAGTAGAGAATTCAGAATTAGTGAAATTTTACCTACCATATTTGATTGCCTTTATTCCACTTCACTGCATCTTAACTACTCCCCCACTTAGCAAAAGTACTTAAATATGTGCTTCATATAATACACACTTGTTTTGTTGACAGAAACTGGATCAACTCCGGTGCTTAAAGGTGGGCTGTACATGAAGTTTACCTATAGCCGTTGGAGTTATTTGTGACATTCAAGCTGTCTTAACGGTTTGATTAGAACCAAGGTTTACTCATTTTAATCAATGGCAGCTAGTGGGAAATAACTGACTTATGTGCGGGGGGTGTGTGTATGTCTACAAGTAAACTGCTTCATTTCCATTTTTAAGCTAAACCTGGGAAGACTTTGGGTGAACTTCTCTCTCTTATCAGATACAATGTAACTCAGTCCTTAAAGACCCTTAAAATTAATCAGGTATTGAGATGTGAGATTTGAAAACTCTGTTCTTCACCATTTGATCACTTCCCTTACTCCCACTATGTAGTTGTTGTAATTTGCCAAAATGTTTCCAGTATGTGAAATTAAACCCAATGCTATTAAGAATGAAGGTCAGTTTCCAGCTGGTGTAAATCAGAAGAGCTCCATTAAATCAAGGAAAAAATAACAGCTTTTAATGATAAAATGTCAAGTCCTTGAAGTTGCTAGGTGTCCATTTTGTACATCTGCACTATATACTGCCTGCATTACTCAACTTGTTTCTCTGTGCTAGCTGTTTTCTTTAATTGTACTCTCTTGATAACCATAAGATAAAGGGTTAAACTGTGTAATCCTAAATCAAGAAAAATCTTCTGTGATTTTACTGGGTTATTTTATTTATACTTTGACTGCTCTGAGTCCATCATTAATATGAACGCACACTTAGAAATGTTGCTTGCTGATCTTCTGATCTTTCTGGTCTTCCCCCTGCTTGAACTGAGGTGTTATAGCTCCTGCTTGTGTTATTTTTTGGTAACCATCTTTACTCAGCTTTCAGTTGTGAACACCTTAAAAATATTAGCTCTCTGATTCACGTAGCCTTTGGTTGAAATAGGCTGTTACTGTGGCAACAAGATTAGTATGGTAGCCATATTTTTCCATCTTTCCACACTTTGTACTGTTATCAGCTCTGTATCACCTTTTTGGTTTTTTTGGTGATGGTTTGTGAGGTTTTTTTGGTTTGGTTTTTTTTTTTTTTTTACTACCTGCTTCTCTAGAGAGAGGAGTTTAGCAATGGTTGATCCACCCTGTGTTTTTATTGAATTCCTAACATCATCAGATGCTGCTATTTTTTCCACTAAATTGCTCTAGAATAGTATAAATTCAAAATACTTATTTGGTGATGCTCAAACTAACGATTCAGAATCTGTGAATTTGTTGATGGTTTAGATTTACAGAAGGTGTCTGAAAATTTCACATTCTAGGCACAGGCATTTAGGCAATGTCATTCACTGATGCTGAGAGAAGTCCTTGGCTAAATGTTGACAGTAAAGCAAATCTGGTCTGTGCTTTTTCAGTTGACATCTCAACATTAATTGAATTATGCTGGATTTTTGTGTTCTTTTGTATGTACTAAATATTTTTGAAGCATTTTAGAACACTTGGAGAATGGCAGAGATAACACTGAAGACCTTTAAAGGCGAAATAACAGTTTATCTACATATGTAGTTGGAACACAATGAAGTTTTGATGAACTTCGCTATTGTTAATCCGAAACCTTAAAAGAGGAGAAAAAAAACCCCACCCCACTCCGAAAGTCACACACATACATATGTACATATAGAAAGATTATACATATTAAAAAAATTCAAATAAGCTTTTTTTTTAAAAGCATTTCAGATGTAATTACTCCCATACTTTCTATCCTAAGGCTGGAAATAAACATTAAAATCCAACAAACCCATAGTTTCCTTTTTCATTTTCCTGATTACAGCAACAGGAACCTTAAGAAAATATCCATCTGAAGAACAACTCATAGTAAAATTGTCAGAAATTACAACACGGATTCCCACATCCAACTCCTTTAAAAGATATAAAAGGAGCATTTGACTGCAGGGGATGGATGATGGAGGGAGAGGAAAAGCACTGGAACATGTTCTGCACCAGCTCTCCCTGGGGGGCTGCTGATCTCAGCAGAAAGGTCCAGTGGCCTTGCTTGTTTTCAGGCTCATCCAGCTGACGAGAGCAGAGCTTATGGCTCCCAAGCTGCAGTTGCATGACAGCAGATCAGCAACACAAGGCCATTTACAACCAAAGACTAAGATGAAGACAGGGAAACAATAATTAAAAAAATACAGGCAAAGTCCATTCTCAAAATCTATTTTTATCATTATTAGGATTTTGATGATTGGTCCTTAACATTTATTAAAAATTTCAGTAATTTGCAATACCTTGTTTTTCAAACATAGTTTTCTCTGAAATGTGCAGGTCTGGTATTCAAATTCTCATTGTGAAAAATGGTATAAATAGTCCTAATTGTAAATATGTCTGAAAATACCTTTTTTGCAAAATTAATGTTAAAGCATTTCAAAGGAAATATTTTCATTTTTTAATCTTTTTTTTAATTTCTAATTTGCATTTAGTTGTTCTTTGTAAAAAATTATCATGGATGAGAACTTCACAGAGGATCTGCAGTCCGATACGTCTCTCTTTCTTTTGCACCTTTCTAAATTAGTAATGAGTTCATGAAGAATAAAATGTATAGTAGTTAGTGGAAAGGCAACTTGTCTCTGGCATAGGATGCTGAACAGATTGCAACTGCAGATCTTAAATCAGTGCTCTGGACTGCAGAAGAAACTAGTTTTAAAAAAAATGAAACCCATTTCAAATTTAGCCTAGTTTAAAGATTACAGTGAAAAGAAATTGCGATGCGCTATCTAGCTATTAAAATTTGCTAGCAAAAGTGTAGAAAAAATAACATCTGGAACACAAGCTATTAAGGAATTCAGAAGAGTTTCATCAGCTTTTTTTTGACTGAGACTGTAATAAAAGCTTTTGCTGAAATAATTTTGGATTTCAGCACATACTCCTTTTAGACATGGTATAATGAAGAAGCATATCTTACACTTACAGTCAGATTCTCAAGGTTTTTAGTTAAAAGGATGGGTTTAGCAATAAACAATGTCTGTCTGCTCATTTTCCATGGCTACATGATATATTAAAGCTTTTTAATGTCTTCTGTTTGATATGTAACATATGAGTCTGACTGAAGCTAAGAAACAAACACTGATGATGCAGTTCGGTGGGGATACTTGGAATATTTCTGTGAGAAATATAAAAAAAGTAATCTTAGGCAAGTAGTAAATCTAGCATACCCAAATGACTCGTCTGATTAAGAAGGTAAATATTTTTTTATGAGACAGAAAATAAAAATAATTGCTTTCTCATTTTTTTCCCCTGACTCTTCTTTGGTATGTTTTTGAGAATGCCACACATGTTTGAGAATTAACACACATGTTCCATACCCCTCTTTCAGCAATGGGAAATTTAATACAATGAGAAACAGAGCAAGACCTAAACCACTGAATGTCTCTTTCTGAAATTTTGTATACATGAGTTACCAAGGGGAATCTGAAACCCTGTGTTAGATGTATGGGGGTTTTGGGGGAATATTTGTCTGTCTAAACTCTTGATTGCTTCCAGCTCTGCCTGAAACTGGAGAGGAAGTGCTTGAGGAAGTCATAGATGTAGAGAAATGAGTAGGTTATTTTGAATAATAAGTTAGTGCACAGATCAACTGAGACAGTATGCGAGTATGCTTAATTTCTTTCACCGAATACAAAGCTAACTAAGAAAATCTTGTAGTACTGTGGGTTTACAGGGTCCTGCTAGGGAGTGCCCTAAAACTGTACAATGCAGCTTAGTAGATCATGGCAAACACATTTATGAATCTGAACATTTATTTTCAAACTGTGTATAGACGTTCTTAGATGACTTTGAACTTCTCAAAGCTGCAATTTCTCTATATTTTGCCCTCTTGTTCTGATAGGCTAAGAAAATACAAAAAGCTCTGTACTGATCTGACCTTTCCTCACAAATTTTTGGCTGATTAAGAAGGCAGCGGCTGTGATTTGTAAATACATGCAGCAGGAAATGTGCTAGAATGCATGGCATTCTCCTTTCCTTTTCAACTGTAGATCCACTCTGTTCATAAGGTCAAATATACTCCATTCAATAATCAGGCTGTCTGGAAAATGAAATCACCTACTCCTGCCCTGCTCCTGAGAGGGCTGCAGTGGCCTTGCTTGGGCCTTGCTTGGATTTGAGTAGTAGCTCTACTGCTCTTCAGTTGCTCTCTGTGGGCAGCTGGCGACAGAGCTGAGGCAAAATAACCAGCCTTGCCCTTCAGCCACCTCTGCCTGTTCCAACCAGTTGTATTTGCTGATCAAGGAGGAATAATGCGTAGGCCGACCAGTGCAGGACTCAGCTGGACTGACACAGTCACACTATAAAGCAGACAGATATGTAGCTCTGTGCTGCCCCTTGCCACTGGTGAAATTTATTTTCTAATTGATGAGAATCAGTCGTTGGCTGCTTGACTGTCAATGTGGTTGTTCATGGCATCCTAGCTATGTTTCTACTCCTGTTTGGTCAGTTTGAGTGGGAATAGCAGGAGAAAAGTAGCATTTCTCATTTAAGGAACTGAAAGCTGTTCAAAGATGGAATGATCTTATGAATCATAGAATCATAGAATGGTTTGGGTTGGAAGGGACCTTTAAAGGTCTTCTAGTCCAGCCCCGCATGAAGAACCCAAACACAACAGGAAGGCACTTAAGTGCTTGAAGTTGTATATTTTTTTAGGTACAGTGTTTCCTTTGGAGTGCTTTGTTACTGTCACTGGATGCCACTGGAAATAGGCTGGCTCCATCACCTTTATACTTTGATGAGATCTGCCCTGAGCCTTCTCTTCTTCAGGATAAACAGTCTGAGCTCTCTCAGCCCTTCCACCTACAGGAGGTGCTCCGGTCCCTTCATTATCATAGTCCAGCCCTTGGCTGGACTCTTCTGGTATGTCTGTGTCTCTCTTACACTGGGGACCCCGGAACTGCACACAGTACTACAACTGTGGCCTCAGCAGTGCTAAGGAGAAGGGAAAGATCACCTCCCTCCACCTGCTGTCAACACTCCTCCTAATGCAGCTCAGCATACCACTGTCCATCTTTGCCGAAAGGGCACAGTGCTGGCCCATGTTCAACTCAACTCAACTGTCCATCAGGCCCCTTGGGACCTGTAGAGGTCCTTTTTGTGGCAGCTGGACTATGTGCAGGTCTTCAGGACCCGCAGCCTGGCTGCTGGTCAAAAAGCTTGGACACTTCTGCCCTGGTGCTTGGAAGTGGGAGGCTGGGAGAGCACGAGGGAAACATATTCTGTTGCAGAACTTGCTTTAAGTGAAATCATCATGCACTTGAAGAAATTTTCCCCTTTGGATTTCCCGTGCTGTTGAGACAGTGTTGGAAAGCATTCCCTACAGTGGGTTGCTCTTCGGTTTTGAAACACACCCCCTTTGAAAAACACCTGGATGTTTACTGGATGTGACAGAAGCCAACCCACAGGGGCTACAGCACCACTGTGCCGAATGAGAGTGTAGTGTGCAGCAGCAGGGCTGGCCGAGTGCTCTCCTGCCCTTGTCAGGGTTTGCCCCCAAGAAGTGCTGGGTGGGGGAGGTTGGTGGGAGGTGGCATTTGAGGGCCTCAGAGCTGCAACATGCCTCTATGCTCAGTTCATCCCCTCAGGGCCCCTTCTCCCAGCTGAGGGGTCACAGTTGGTGGGTCGCCTGCGCAGGTTGTAGTGCCTCTGCAGGGATCTGCTCTGGACCCTGGTCTCGTTCCTCTGGTGGGTGGGTGGATGAGCTGACCACATACTCCTCGTAGTCGTCGTCCTCTCTCACCGTGTGCAGCACCTGCTCCAAAGGCTGCCTGCAGAGTGGGCAGGTACCTCTTCCTCTGGCCCACTGCTGGAAGCTGGCAAAGCAGAAGCAGTGAAGGCAGAAGACCATGTAAGCTACGTTTTCAATGTTGTCTGCCGCGATTGAGAGACGGGACGCAGCTTGATGCAAGCTAAATGTCGAGTTTATTAGGACTATCCACAAGTATTTATCCAGATCAGAAGGCAACGTATTTCAAATCGATTGGTGCCTTCGACACATATTACAAACTGATTGGTTCATACTCATCTCCTGTGTTAACTGCTAATTGGTTGCCACTAATACAATCTTCTAAACATTTGCTTTCCTTAGCTGTAACAGTCTTCCCTGTGCAGAACAATAGTTTCTCAGTCATGAGACAACTGCCTAATCTTTATCTACACACAGAGTCAGTACTCCCTATTCTTCTAGGGTACAGCTCTTATCTTAATCTACCCAAGGCCTGTGGCCGACAAGGTCCAACACATTTCCTTCCATCAGCTGAACAGCACTAGGACTTTTTCTGAGGCCAGTCAAATCCTGCCCCACATCTCCCCCTTTCTGTTGCAC